>JAOUQW010000047.1:12775692-12798105 GCA_028565825.1 Olivaichthys viedmensis | reverse complement strand
ACTGATGAATCCAAATTTGAGATTTATGGCAGTAACAGAAGGGTTTATGTAAGGAGACGAACAGAAGAGAGATTGATTCCACAGTGGATCAAAACAACAGTGAAACATGCTGCTGGATTTTACATGTGGTCTCAGACTTTTGGACCCCACTGTATAGTCTTGCAAGCCAGACTTCTAGTTTTCTCTAGAGCCTGTTGCTCTTTGTCACTAAACGTGGTCAAGAACCACCTACTTTCACAGGAACAGGACATTTGACTGACATTACAACTGACCAACCACAGACTTTTCCCAGAGCCCGTCGGCAAACTCGTTAGGAAATCTCGTTAACTCGCCACTAACTTCTTCAAACAAAACTCCTGAAGGCGTGAACTTTTTTTCAATCCAATGACTATATCTTGCTCCAAATAGCTCACTGTCACACAGATTGCAGCCTTCAAGATTCTGAAGTGGCCAGAAAAGTGTACCATAAGTATCCTCTGCTCTATGAGCCATGGGCAGAGCGTCTGAGGCTGAGACTAGACCCATAATAATAATTTCAAAGATAAGAGAAAAACTGTGCCTCACAATATTGCCATTCAATAGATCTGTCCCCCCAAGCTGGGACAGAGCTGCTCAGCTCCGCCCCTTTTCCTTAAAACGCAACTGAAGAGGCATATGTAGGCTGCGGTCCATTCTGAAGTGATGAAGCTTACGCAGGACACTTTGCAGGGGGAAATTTGGCTCGCTGGCAGCAGAGGAATATAAAAATTACAATTGTATGATTATGAAAGTGTATTTGCCACTCATCTGAAATATACACAGTTCAATTTCAATAAATACATTTTAGTTCCATTTCAATTTCAACAGAATCCATGCTAATAGCTGAGGTCAAAATATCAAAATAATACTTGATTAATAGTGGACCCTGTTATCTGTGTAACACATGGTCGTTCTGTCCTGCTTGTGCAGTTCCAGGTGAAAAGTCTGCAGTTTGAAGATGGAAAAATGATTCCAGCCGCCAAGTATTTCTCATCAGGAGATAGCACCAGTGTTGAGCTCACTGAGGACGAGAAGAAAATAGCAGAAGACAAAAGGGTGTGTGTGTGTGTGTGTGTGTGTGTGGCTTCTTGTATGTGCGCAAGAGAAAAAAAAGTTAACAAACACACATAATCACATAAGTATATTATACTCTGTTATAGGTGATCTGGAAGGGTATTTTGAGCAACGTGCCAGTAATTGAGGACACAACTGACTTCTTCAAGTCTGGGGCTGCATCTATGGATGTGGTCAGGTACGTCCTATTTTCAGACATTTTTCTAATTAGTAACAAACATCCCGTATTTGGTCTGTGAAAAGTGATTTAACTTTTCATTTTGAAAAGATCGATCCCCTGGTTGTTATTAGAATTAAGTGATGAGGTCACAAATTATTAGTATGAACAATTGGTGTGTGTGGCAGGCTGGTGGAGGAGATCAAGCAGAAGTGTGGAGATGTGCAGCTGCAGAATGAGGACATGTACATGGCTACCTCTTTCCAGGAGTTTATCCAGATGTTCGTACGGCGTCTGCGAGGAGAGGACCAGGAGGTCCTCAATTATGTAAGTGTCATACACACATGTACTCATAACATTTCATGCTCAACTTTATCCAGGCATTTAAATATGTCGTTTAGATGGTTAGAAAGTTACACATTGTAATATGTGCCTTCTCTAGGCAACAAAAGACATCAATAACATGACGCTGAAGATGCCTTACCAGTGTTTCATCAACGGGAAGTTTGAGGATGCAGAAAATGGAAAGACTTACAACACTGTCAACCCCACTGATGGCTCTGTAAGTTGCACACACACACGTACACACACACATGCTCTCGTATCCTCATGCTGCATCTGATGTTTATATGTGTTTTGATCTTGTCCTTTAGGTCATCTGTAAGGTGGCATTTTCCTCTGTCGCTGATGTAGACAGAGCCGTGGCTGCAGCTAAAGAGGCGTTTGAGACAGGCCCCTGGGGCAAAATGAACCCTCGCGACCGTGGCAGACTGCTCTACAAGTAAAGGATACTTCATATGAAAAAGCTAATGATGCAAACACCAAGTGATCCCCATTAGCTTTCATATATTTGTTGCTACCTTAGGACTTTTAGATAAGGAATTTATTTAACATATCACTTTAAGTACAGTGAGAAACTGTACAAGTAGCAAATCTGTTTTCTTTTTTTCTTTTTTAATACAGTAGGATGCAAGGTGCATTCACCAAAAACTATTCCACCATTTATTTAAAAAAACTAATTACATTTCTTAAACAAGACAACATCATTCTTTACCAATATAAGTCCGAATAATGTGTTGGTATTAACCAAAAACAGTAGCAATGATAACACATAATGCATAGAAGACCATACTAACAGAGTCGATATGTAAGAAAATTGTTGTGGTATAGGCGGAATAAAGCACGACAGTGTGTGTAAATAATCAACTCGAGGGTGGTAACAGCCCTGAGTTGAATATTTACCTATAACTGCACACACCACCATGCTTTATTCCACTTGCACCACAACAACTTTCCAATTACACATTTTTCTTTATTAAAAACAACACGAGTGGCGCAACAGTAAAGCGTTGGCCCTATCGTCTGGAGATCGCTAGTTCGTGACCTGATGATGCCACAGCCATCTGTGACCAGGAGTCCAAGAGAGCGTAATTGGCTCTGCTCTCTGGGTGGGAGGGATAGCAGTACACTTTCTCTCCTGTCGATCAAAAGCATCACCAGTCTGTGAGCTCATGCATACGGAAGAGGGCAGTTGGCGCTTTCCTCCGAGCGCGCGGGACTGCATGAGCAACGTCACGTGCGGTGGTAGGCTTCATGTGTCTCGGAGGAAGCACGTGTTAGCCCTCACCCTCCCCGGTTGGTGGCTGTCGTGCGATAGGAGAGAACTAGTTAGCTAATGGGTGGGAATTAGAAACGACTAAATTGGGAGAAAAATGGCGTAAAAAAAAAAGAAAAAAGAAACTAAAAATGACCTAGGAATATCTCTACACCTTTACCCTGATTAAAAATGGCAGGATTTATGAATATACTTAAATATGCAATTTGGAAATCTTCCATGCCCTCCTGCCATCCTAAAGAGCCAGCCAGCTAGCTAACTGCTAGTAAACTAGCTAACATTTTTCACATGTACACACAAGTACGATTTCAGTATCCAAGTCTCGACATGTATTGTCATGTTCTCAACGATTTATTATACCAAAGTATACCATAACACCCAAGATTTTGTTCATCATTAACATTAGCCAAGTTAGCTAGGCAGCTACTTAACAGCTAGTAAACTAGCTCACATTTGTCACATGTAGACACGAGTGGAATTTCAGTAATTAGCATATCAGACCATGATAGCTCCAAAGCCATGGAGCCTATTTTGTAAGATCACAAACTGAGCTCATAAGTAACTCTCCCTGAATTAGTTTTTAATGTAATGTATCTTTTGTGCTGTATTAACTAATTTGACCAAGACACAAATATAATAATATATGCAATCTAAATCAGTCATCCAAGAGATTTAAAAATCATTTAAAAACCATGCTTCAGAGTTCAATGGTAGTTTCAATTGTGAAGAAAGAGAACACTCTTCGTCCTGTGCTTTTTACAAGGTTGTCTACATCCGGTAATTCATTGCCATTAAATTGTTTATAAAATCAGAATTTTTGAATAAAATAGAGATGGCTTATTAAAGATAGTTCAGTTTTTCTCATCCAACCTACACATACATTGTAGATTGCAAATGAGAGTGGACTACTTCTGGAAACGCCATCAAACCACCTCCTAATATTTTCTTTGAACCCTGTGTCGTTTTCAAACAAAGTATTGTAAGGAAAGGAAAAGCTGCATTCATGACAATTTGAATGCAGACTAGTCTTTTATTTTACTCTCACCCTCCAGTGGTTCCTCGGGCGAGGCTGAGTTTCCTCTGACCTCTTCCTCACTAGAGCACCACCTGCTTCCCACATCCTGTTATTGCCTGCTCCCTACAGGAAGTGGCCCATAAATGCACAGGAAATCAGGAGTCTCCGTGGCTCAAAGAGGGTTCTGATTGCACTCCCTGAGAGGGCAATTGTAGAAAGCCTAATTCTTTCTCACAGCACAGGAAAATAAACCCTTTTAGTTGTGAGAAATGCAACATTGTTTATTTGGGTGCAGAACTAATGGTGTGATTTGGACAGTTTGTGAGTTTCTTCAGTAGGGAGAAATGTGACATTTAGTAAAACGCTGAATGTGAGTGTAGATATTGTGTTTCTATCACTGGTGACATGACAGCAAAGAAGACTTCCCGTAAATTCTCCATCACCCAAGTAAAGCGACCCGGATTTGTGCGCCTTTTATGAAATAATAGTTTATATACTTTAGAGCATCAATATCTAATCAGATAACAGTTTCGACATTTGGCATCACTGTAAATTGATCGTGAACATATTCAGTGGTTTTGCTATTTGCTACAAAAACAACCCATTTCCCTCTAGATACCACCAAACCCAGCCTATTTAATTATCCTGTATCTAGAATCTAATAAGAGTTCCCATTGGAGCGATGCTAACACACACAAACTTACATGCAAATAAAACACCGCAGTGTGGCACACTCATCTGCTAAATTAAAAGCGACATCAGGAAAATTGCTATAACATCCGAAATGGAAAAAAGAACTCCTTGCACCTGACACTACCTGCCTGTCCTTTTCCCTGTCTGGTCTCTGGGGGGGCTGGAGGCAGCCTGAAATAATTTATGCCATTTATAACCTTCAAATCCATCAGCCGACGGCAAAAAAGGTCACTCTCTTTCTCTGTCGAGTATCGATCCAATTTGGAGAGCAGCCGGTGCAGAGGGAAAGCTTTACACAACACTGGTTGTCTGACAAGGAAGTGCATCCCCCAAATGCTAGGCTCAGATCTCTTCTTGGAGGAAGGAAGGACGAGTTGGCTGTCAGTGTATGTGTGTGTATGGAGTGGGATGTTTGGGTCGTTTTGGGGAAAGGGCTGGCAATGCATTTGTAGGAAGCGCTCACACGGCTCTGATTGCCACGTCTGTCTGCCTGATTATTTTGAGCATGTTTTGACATTTTGTGCTAACATTTTAAAGATAACTCTATTATAGAAAAATTATTTATACTGAAAATATAATGCATTAAACAGGGCTTTCCCTATATAGATACTGAAAATTTGAATAATCAAATACTTCCATTTTTCCATTTTTGTTTGGTTGATTTAAGGTAGCTCTCTAGTTTCTCTGTCTTTAGTCTTGTTTAGGATTTTTTAGTTAAAAAAACAAAAAACAAAAACCTTATCATTTAGTCAGGTAAGAAACAAACCCTCTAAAACATGATGTTCCTGAGATGCTGTGAGTCTCCCTGGCAATTCTGTAATAGTAACTCACAGTAATTCCCGGTCAGAGCTGTCGGGTTTGAATTGGCGGGAATTTTCGAATGCACACGTCATACGCCAACTCAGATACATCTTACGTCATCGCACCCGCAAGAAGTACGGCCAAAGGCCCGCCCCTAAATGTCAAGATATGACTTCATACAGAGCCGCAGGCATCACAACAGAGAAGCCTTTCCCCTTCAACAAGGCCTTGTCTTTAAACCAGGTAATTCGCTATTATCGGCCTCAAAGACAAACGGAGACCCATGTACAGACAGCATGTAAACTCACTCATTCACAAACACAGCGCTGCGAGATCACAATAAATTACAAACAGTCGATGCCAGCAAGCTAATTAGCTAGCATTAGCGCAAAAGACAAGCTCTTGTTAAAAGAGAGAGGTTTTGCTCTTTCACCTAGTACTCGGTAACTGTGACAGTCACATTAATGTGCACGAAAAAGTTTTTATTTTCATAACACTTCTGTAATACTGTTTTTTCACATTTAGATTGCAATAGCATTTTTCTACCAGAGTGGGCCAAAATCTTACATCCAGCAACTTTAACATAATGGCTCTAACATTATGTTCAGTATACAGAGTGTCCCAGAAATAATAGGCAGTTACATAAATGACCAGCAATCACTACAATTTCATTATTATCATATACAATGTATTGTTATGTCAAATATTATTTATTTTTTATTTTTATTACACTATTTTTTTATTTCATATTTGGTGAACGGTTTGAACTAAAAACAACCCCAATTCCCACAGTTATTCAAACAAACAGCTTGTCTTTATTCTCTTTATTATTTCTGTTTTGTTTTCAATTTAAATGCACATACATTGCTAATATATTTTTCTGCCTAAATGTGAAATCTTTTACATCCGTGTTACTTCTGGGACACCCTGACACTGATACATTGAAACATTGATAACCGTGATACAGCAGTGCCTAGGAATCTGCATGTCTATGTAGAGCCTCATAATCAGTATCAGGGTTACGTCTAGACTATGTCTCATCTCCAGTGTACACACCTTCTGATCATCTCTGACCCCTGGGGATGTGAGTTGTGGAATTCTTTGATGGATGCAGGACACAAGCTGTCTGAAATGCTAGAAAAATTAATAATAAATCAAACCCTTATAAAATATACATGTATAAAGAACGGCTTTTATGTTGTGTTTGTGTGGATGTTTGCAGGGAACAGCTCATGTCATAATTTACTACTTAAAGAAAGTTGTTTATGTTTATGTAGCTTTTTATGTAGCTTTTATCATCTGTTTTACTAATGCCTGCCATTTTCCTGAAGCTCCTTCAGTAGATAAATCAGTCGTTTGATCTTCAGTAACACATGCAATACCAGTCAAAAGTTTGACACACCTGATAGAATGTACCTTTTTCATGATCTTAAAGACGTTTTAGTCTAAAGGTTTATATAAAAAGTAAAGTTGATGCCTAGATATGAATTCATTTACAAAAGTATATATAATTTTTTTTGTTTGTTTTGTTTGTCACCCAAAATGTTTTCATTAAGAACAACATATGTGGGAACTTTAAGACTGTTGCAGAAGCCAAGTGGCTCCCTCATGAATCTGGTTGCGAGAATGCAAAGCTTCATCGAGGCTACTTTGAAAAACTAAAATTAAATATAGTTTGGATTAGTTTCACGTTTTTGTCAGTGCACGATTCCACATGTGTTATTTCATAGTTTTGATTTCATAATTCAGGAACATACTGTAGTATAAATAGAGAAAACCCTTCTATGAGTAGATGTGTCCAAACCTTTGACTGTATTATCAATGTGTATATGTTGTCAATGTATGATCAGTTTTTTGTTCTTTCATTCTTCTTGTTTCAAGCAGTGATTACAAATTAGATTATCAGACTTTTATTATTTTTCTATTTTCTATTGAGCACAGTAACATCTGTGCACTTAGCTACCCTGTCCTATTTTTAAGTCTTTTCACTTCTTTTATCATAGGCTTCTAAGACTGTAAAAAGAATCAGTCAAACATGACATATATGTTTTTTTCACGACATCATTGCCTAAAGAATTTAGTTGTTACCTTGTATTATTAATACAAATTGAGCTTGTACCTCTTAAATATTTGTGTACTTTTACATGTCCATCAAAGAATTGAATTGAATTCTACTGATATTGATATTTCAGTAGAAAATATCTCTTTATAAATTATTAAAGTATGTGGTATCTGGCTAAGATCATTAGAACATTTGATTGGTTTCTTAAGATGGAAATATTTTTCACTGACTTTTTCTCGCCTTGGTTTTATGCTGATTGCCAGATTTCTTTAATAGCCAATAAGACCGGTCTTATGGTCTTTTGCTCAGGACCAATATGACTACTTTCTGAATTTATTTATTACCAGAAAATTTATAAGGATTACATGAGTATTTACCATCTAATAAAATTAAAGGGAAATAATTATTTATTTATTTAGTTTCACTCATCAAAAAGATGGAGTATAAAAATGTTCATCGGGTTCTAAGGGTTAATCCATTGATGTCTGCAGCATTTACAGGTTTTTGTTTCAAATGTACACAATTCCTTAACAGCACTGCATTTTTAGTGATGCCTTAATCATGTGTGAGATTCTTGATCAAGTTTCATATTCAGAAACTATATATAGATATGAATACATTGTGATAATCCCAGACATTCAATATTGCAATATTGTTTTCAGATCAGACAGTGTACCTCTAGAGAGCAGTATGTGAGCTATTGTGGGTGTGGCAGTAGGTGGATTTGCTCTGTGGGAGCCCAGTTTTGGAGTCGGCTTCATCTCAGCCATTATAGGCCAGACTATTTTTGGACCCTTCATGACTTATAGTTCTGCGGGGTTTTTTCTGATGTACAACCGGACCTGGTGTGAGTGTGTGATAGATATATACTTAAACACTTCCTTGCTTAAGGTTGCATCCTATGCCCCAAAACATTGCACTGAATAATGCAGGATAATCAAGAGACCCAGCAAGTCCTAATCACTTCCTCTTAATGTGTAACATTTACGGTCCACTAATTTTTGCCTTCCACTCCTCTTTGCTTGTGTCATATCTGGGACTTTAAACAGAGGTTGATGTGAAAGGAAGCAAAGGTTAAGCAAGAACTTTAGTGTGACAGAGGGAGGGATGGAAATGACAGGCGTGAGTAATCCTCTAGGCTAGAGCAAACTCTCCCCACTTCCATTTAGAATGAAAAATGACAAGAAAAGTCAGCAGCTTCCTCCAGGCCATGCTCACTCGCACACTGTTTGCGTCTTTTTCGGCCCAAAAGCGTGTTACCACATGAGGACTGTGAATGTTGTTCAGGATCCTCACCGGAGAAGTTCAGCCTCGACCAACCTTCAGACGCTGGAGGTGAGATAAAGGACAAGGGCTTATTTTTAACCATCAGCATGTTATGCTGTGCCTTTTTTTCTGCGTTAATGCCAGTGGTCAGGGCAGACAGATGCAGCAGAGAGATGGGCGACTAAGCCCAGGATCAGGAGACAGGCGATTATCCTAAAGTCGAGCGCTTAAGACTTCAAAGTGCAAAAAGCTTCGGCTGTGGAGTCACACATCACTCTGGGGGTCAGAGATAGGGAGTGTGTGTGGTGCGGGGAACAGTTGCTGTTTTCCTTGGAGGGTTGGGCAGGGCCCTTAAAGACCTTGGGGTATTGTCCAAGTCCTCTGTCCCACTACATGCTTCACAGAGAGCTCAGAGAGAAATTCCGGTTTAGTCAGGATGCTGTTAGGGAAGAGATGCGCATTTTAGTCTCGTGTTTACATGGCAGTATTAAGGAGCGTATTTAGATGTGCGACTGCACAGGCTAAGGGAGACTCATTTGCAACTTCAGCGAAAGCTAAGCAAAAAGAAGGCATTTCCCTTGATGAATTTATGCTGGGCTCAGGCTCTGCTCTCATTATATTTTTTTTGTGAGGCAGAGATGTAGCAAAAAGTGTGGCTTTGAAACCGCAGTTATACATGCACGGGTCCTTTATGGCTGAGCTGCATTTTATTGCCCGTTACCCACAACCCCCTGCAAACTCCACACGCCCTCACAGTTCATCAAAGGCTAGTGATCCCATATGGCTAGAGGCCCAAAAGCAGATCTTGCTTATTTTCACACAGACACACACACAAGCTCTCATTTTACTTTTTGTCTCACACACCCTACGCCTCCCTTTTTCCATCTCGAGCTGTCTATTTCTTACCCAGTCCTTGCTTTTTTCACTCACTTCTATAAAACAGGAGGGTGCAGGAAATCGTCCTCCCAGCTTTGTGCTCGATGCATTCAGCAATCAACTGGCGTAATAGTTGCTTGTCTCTTACACCCAACAGTGAGCCGTCCATTCATTAGCAAGCAAAAAAGCTGGCAGAGGTATACTGTAAAAGAAAGAAAGGTACAGACTGCGACTTAAATGCAATGTATTTTTGTATGTTATAATTTGCCAAGTGTGACAGGAATATTTAAGCAATCATGTTTGGGACATGACCATTGTTAGGGAAGAAATATTGTATAATACATATATTAAATGCTACTGATTGAAGAGAATGTCCTACACTCCTTGAACAAAATAACTCAATTTCTATTGCATTACAAAAAGGTATTTAAAAAAAAAATACATTTTCACCATTTTAACCCAATTCCGCTTTTTTATTTAAGGTGAGAAATTGAATGTTGGAGTCTGTTAGTCCCTGCCTTCTATTTCTATGCAAATGTACTTGAGATAAGGTTGTGGCAGCGGAGCTCAGCGGCTTCTGGTGCGCCGCATCTATAGGCAATGCACTGCAGCAGACTTTGATGCACAAAGTGAAAAAAGAACGAAACAAAAGAAACAAGTGCAAGACTGAGCCACTCACCACCCCCTTCGTTCCCACTCTTTTCCTATTCGCTTTATTCACACACACACACACACACACACACACATATTCGTCCCTCTCGGCTCTGTTAGCCTGCTCCTCCCTTTTTTTTTGAAGTATTTTCCTATCCTTATCTGTCATTTTGACAGTGTGCAAATACTCTGAATTCAGAATTGCGTAAATGTGGCTATCAGGCTGGGGGTTTTCATTATTTGAAATGGAACTAATTAACTGGCAAAATTTCATAGCATCTGTTGTTGTAGCATCTGTTGTATGCATGGTTACTTTATACTATATGCTATATGTCATATATATATATATATACATATACAACACATATT
Source organism: Olivaichthys viedmensis (assembly GCA_028565825.1). Classification (NCBI taxonomy): domain Eukaryota; kingdom Metazoa; phylum Chordata; class Actinopteri; order Siluriformes; family Diplomystidae; genus Olivaichthys; species Olivaichthys viedmensis. The sequence goes on along the minus strand of JAOUQW010000047.1, from coordinate 12,787,508 downwards.
TATGCTTACAACCCATAGGTTTACCCCGACAGCATATGGCTTTATTTAGACAGATTCTGCTTATGAATAAATAAGTGAGTATACGTAAAAAGTGCGACACTCCATCTTATGGTGGCATATGTTTTTTGGGTGTTGGGGACCATGATGCACCACTCATGAGTATTTATGCCTGTGTGTGTCTACAGATATTTCTTAGAATAGCTAGATGGCGTTTTTAAAAGCATGGCTGTGTTTATGTGTGCGCAGGTGTGTGTTTGTGTGTGTATGTGTGTGTGTTTCCATGTGTAGAAAAGAGTGGTTGGTTGCTATGCACTGTTCCGACTCCCTTTCAGTCGCCCCTTGAATGCTGGAGTCGAGTTGCCATGGAAACGCTGACCCCTGGGAGTCGATGCTTTTCACGAGGAGCCTCTTTTTACCCAGTGATTCACAATGCAGAAAGCACGAGGACAAAAAAAACCTCACTCGTTTACTTGCTCACTCACTCAATACTTTCTGTGTCCTGTTATAATCTTCCATTTGTTTTAGGGATTTTAATGTAAGACTCACTAGGTTCTCCTTTCTGCAAAAACCTGGATAGCAAAATGTGTTTTGTGACCCTGAAAGTGTTCCTTTTGTTCTTTTCATTCTCTGTTCCTTGCATAATGTAACTCCCTCTTTTGCTACAAGCATGTTCAGCTTGACTGGACTGCATCTCATGTCAGGAGGACTCTCTGTTTGAAAATGATGGTAGGGGGATGTGTGCTACATAACAAGGAACTCTGTTTGTAACCCATCCAAAATGAACACAAACATCAGCCATAACTGTTTCACCATTTCTGACATCATCTCCTAAGTGACTCAGAATGCCTGAACATTTGTTCTCTAGCAGAATGAAACGAACCCCATTTTAATAAGATCAATATGCAGAGAGAACTTTGTGTACCCAAATTAACATTATACAACACATTTCAAGCTCAAGACACCATGGCAACCAGTGTTTATACTTCCTCTGTCGTTTTTTTAGACAGGCAATTTGTCAGCGCAGATATGTGCCAAAGAGTGCTCAGTCAGGCCAAAATAGTCCCACTCAGTTGAACGTAATCAATGACTAGATTAAATTCAGCTGGGAACAGTGAAGAAATGTTGCTTATCTTATAGTCAATTCAATACAATGGTTTGGTGTAGCTGAAGTTCATTATTTGATCAGTGTGTTGATGTTTCTCTCTGCTCTGCTTTCTGTGCTTGTGTGTTTTCCAGGCCAAGCTGATCGTGCCCAACAGCACAGCAGGACTTATCATCGGTAAAGGTGGCGCTACGGTAAAGGCAGTTATGGAACAGTCGGGCGCATGGGTGCAGCTCTCGCAGAAGCCAGAGGGTATCAACCTGCAGGAGCGTGTCGTCACCATCAGCGGCGAACCTGAGCAGAACCGCAAGGCCGTGGAGATAATAGTGCAGAAAATCCAGGAGGATCCACAGAGCAGCAGCTGCCTTAACATCAGCTACTCCAATGTCACGGGCCCTGTGGCCAACTCCAACCCCACAGGCTCGCCGTATGCTAACTCGGCAGAGGTTATGCCCGGTGCGGCCGCAGCAGCCGCCGCCACGGCCTCCAGCCTCCTGGGGCAGGCCAGTCTAGCAGGGGTGGGAGCCTTCCCCACTGCCACCATGTCCAGCTTCTCAGGAAATGACCTCCTGGCCATCACATCAGCTCTTAACACATTGGCCAGCTACGGATACAACACCAATTCCCTGGGTCTGGGGCTCAACCCGGCCGCTGCCTCAGGGGTCCTAGCAGCCGTGGCAGCCAGCGCAAACCCTGCCGCTGCTGCAGCCGCGAACCTGTTGGCCTCCTACGCCAACGACGCCACCACCAGCGCCGGCCACCCCGCCGCTGCCCTGGGAGGATTCACGCTAGGCTCACTGGCCGCAGCAACCGGAGCTACTAATGGCTACCTGAGTGCAGCTTCCCCACTAGTAGCGAGTTCATTATTGGCCACCGAGAAGCTGGCCGAGGGCGCCAAGGATGTGGTGGAGATCGCCGTGCCCGAGAACTTGGTGGGAGCTATCTTGGGAAAAGGTGGCAAGACGCTCGTGGAGTACCAGGAACTGACAGGAGCCCGAATCCAGATCTCGAAAAAGGGAGAGTTCGTTCCTGGCACCAGGAACCGAAAAGTCACCATCACAGGATCACCCGCTGCCACACAGGCAGCCCAGTATCTCATCAGCCAGCGAATCACATACGAGCAGGGTGTGAGGGCCACCAATCCGCAGAAGGTGGGCTAAAACAGGGAGAAAGAAGAAGTGGGGGATGGATGGAAAGATACAGAGAAAGAGAAAGGAGGGCAAAAGATTTGAAGGAAATCATCCACAAGCTACGTGCATATTTCAGTATTAAAAAAAGAAGGAAAACATAGTCCCCTTTGAAAGAAAAGTAAAAAAAATATGAAAACCAAGAAAAAAACACGTGTAAAATGTATATATGGGTTTATTTCTTAAGTTTTGATCTTTGAGGATTTTTTTATTGGTTGAATATTCGGTTTAGCTTTTTTCTTTTTTTTTGTGTTTTTATTTTTCTGGACAGTGGTGAATGGTATTTCAGACTGGCATGTTTGCTGCAGCTTCCAGCAGGTGGGTGGGGTTGGGGGAGAACAGGTTGGAGCGGTTGGACTTCAGCCTACCTGAAATCAGCCCTGTACTCATTGCCAGTCCCTTCCAAGATTTTTTTTTTCTTTATTTTTCTAACTCCTCAGTTAAGATACCTACCCCTTTGCCCATGTTTCTTCTGTCCTTTTATGCGGGCCTGATGAGACAGCAAACCATGCAGGGGTTTTAGACTTAAGACAGATTCCCCTATGGGGTCAGTGATACCCCATACCACCCTACCCATTGTCCCAGCCCTCTTAACTCCCAACCAGCCCAATCCCTGCAGGGCAGTCTGGGATTGAGGGATGATTAGAAGCTGATTAGGGTCTCTCCTTGTGCCACTAGCTAAAAACCTGGGGTTCCCTTTAACCAGGTGCATGCCATGCAAAGCTATTACAGATTTTGCTAGCATAAGGGACGTTTGTCGATCTGGTTTGGGACACAGGCCAAGCATAATGCAACTACTTGGGTCAGAATCTCAAGTTAGTACCAGAGCAACCAGAGAATGTGGAGATTTCTCTATGTGGTATGCGTCTGGTATTAACCTAAATACTATTATTATTAGTAGTAGTTCTACTCTTATTACAAAAATCATCACCATCAATATTTATTAATATAATTTCACCCATCAGGACTGAGGTGTTTTCTTTTTTTTTTTAATTAATCTGTGAATTCAGGTTGACATGAATGTAAAGACAATATTTTGGATTTAGTTTTTTATTTAAGTGAATTGAATAGTGTGTCACAATGTAATATATGTCTTATTTAAAGTCCAGTGACAACTGCACCGTCGGCACCATCTGAGAGAATAGGAGCATTTATAATGTACTGTACATTAAAATGAATACATGGAACACACACACATGCATACACACACACACGCTCACATACATTAAAAAGGGAACCACATGTATCTGAGTTAAGGGAGGACAAATCAGTGGAACTAGACAATTCACATACATATCTATTTATTAAAAAAAGAAGGTAGGTTTCTGCACAAGTTCAAGGGAGTGTACCAATAACAAGAACAAATATTTTTCACAATATCATGAGATCAAAGCCCTTTATAGACTGGTTCTGTCTTGAATCCCATGTAACATTCAAAAATGTTCTCTTTTCTTCATTAGAAAATGTGGTGCAATTTTATATTTAATTTCAGCGAGCTAAGTGACAACATCTGCTCAAACCCATTGTCATTGGCTATGGACGATTTGTGTAGATGTTTCATATCAAACGGAAATATGTCCCTCAGAAATGTCTCTTTGCGGACAGATACTACTGAACAACCACAAACATGAACAAAATTTTAGTTCTGATGAGCACAGAGATGCTAATTATTAAGCCACTGTCCTATTAATGAATATAGTTTCATGGTGGCAAGGAGAAGAAAAAAACAATAGCTTTCAGTCTCCTAATTTGATCAAATTAGTTATGGGTTGAGGTATTAACTATCCATCTTCTTTACGGCAGGTACCATTAGTTTTGGACACTGTTTTGAACGTCTATATATTTTTAAAAAATACTCGCTATACTCATCAGAACCACCCATGTGCTGCTAAAAAGTCCTATAGACATGCATTCTTTTGTTGTTTGAATACACTGAATTTCGTCTTAATGCACTGTGAAGTGTGGAGGCCATGCTTGAAGGCCCAAAAGCCAGGGTTCTATGTCAGAAACAAGCAACTAACAAAAAAGCATATCAGAAGATTGTACTTGGAAAATCTTATGCACTGTAGGGTGTCAGGAGAAAGCAGCTTAGGGCAGACTGGTTGGCTACACACAGAAAAGGAAACATCTAACTAATGATGAATAACCAGTTTCTTAGGGTATCATATTGCTATATCAGACTTTTCCCAGCCTCACTCTAAATTACCGCTAGCATTCAAGGTCCTTACTCCCATATTTAATGTTGAAGATGTGAAGAAAATTCCATATCCAGTTTAAATGGCCCACAATCGATGTCATGGATTTACCCTAAAAATTTAATCCCTTCATATATCTTAAACTGTAAAAGGAGATAAAATCTCAGGACAATTTCCAGCATTTCAAAATGGCCTTTCACTTTGCAAATAGACTGGAGGAACTTAAGAAGCAAAACAAAAACATGAGAACCAGAACAGAATCTAGACAGCAGTGTGCTCTCTCTTCATTGACTGAAGATATGATTGTCTTCCTCTCAATTTCTCAATTTGGAACGCCAGGGAGAGTAAATCTGAACTGATTGGTAAGGAGACTTCTTTATTCCCATCTAACACCATCAACCTTCCCTCACCTCTTCTCAACCCCACTTTACTTCCGTGCACCCCCATTTTGACACATCAACCCAGAGACTCCCTTCTCTCACATCTCTCCATGGGTGGCAATGTCTGGTGCTAAAGTGCATGTTTGCTTGCCCTTTCACAAAACAATGACTCTACAGAAGAGAAGATGTGTCCTAAGGTGTTGCTGTGTAGAGAGGAAAAGTTTGCACTAGACTCCAATGTAGATCTACGCTTTAAAAAGAGACTGTGTGTAGCGCCCTAGTAGGAAAAGTTAGGTTGCATAGGAGCTTAAAGCCTCTAGGAGAAGCCATGAATTCAGCTGAAGCGGAAATGTTGGTTTCACATCTTGCTAAACACACTAATGACGCTAGTTACTAATTATGCTAGCGGCTTCAGTAGACAATAGCATTAATGTGTTTTCCAAACGACTAAGAGCAAGGATGATTTGTGGCTGCCACATTTTCCAGTAAAGAGCGACAAAGCAAAACTTGATAAAATTATGGAAAGTGGAGTGCCTCCGCATTTTAGAGTGCATCTGCGTCCCACTGTTTCACCTTAGTGCAGTACATAGAATTAGACACATACGTACAAACACACCAGACTCATGTCACACACCATAAACACCTCAAAACACACACACGCACCCACAAGCACATTTACACAGACACTGACATTTTTTGCGGGGGAAAAAAAGATAGTAAGAAGACTTCATTAATTACAGAGAAATTTGATTATTAATATAAAGAAAAGCAAGATATTACTGTGAAATTTTAATGTGAACACTAAGAACAGGTGCCAACATAGTGTGCCTAGGAGCAGCTTCCTGTTTTCGTTTTGTTTTCCTTTTTTTCAGTACTTAGAACGCATATTATGGGGGGCATCTGCATATTTCTGTTGTTAGTAACTGGGGAAATAGATAAAATGTGATCAGTACTGGAAGCAATATACGTAGTAGCATGTCGTCTTGTCTCGTCCTTTATTCTGTCTGTGTAGGAGCTTTCGATTTACCTAGGTGTTGAGTAGGTTTGCATATTTAATATTTTTTAAGTTGTGAAGATGCTGCTATTGAATAAGTGACGTACTAAAATTTAAGATAAACATATCTGGTCAGTCGTTTAGCAAGGTGTGCTAGTTCCAAGAGGTGTAATAAATGCTACATGATAAGATAATTGCTATATAAAACAGATTACACGTGCCAAAATAGATCTTTACAGATTCAGCAACTCTAAATGTGTGATTTAAACACCATTAGCTACAAGCAGACTTACTTTTATAAATAAATAAAAATGTGAAAAGTGCCAAACCAACCACAGTTAAGGTATAACTAGCAAAGGTTAAAGTGGCCGTTTTTTAAAACTAGTAGGAACAAAATAGATGTTAGTGCTATTAAGTTGAAAGTTTTCTACCCCCTCAACAACTAATACAAGAGGAAGGTATGATGAGGGAATCATCTTGCTCACCTAACAAATGCATATAGTGCCATGTGGCCATTAATGCTACATTACTGGGGCTAGAAGACTGCCGTAGACTTAGGCTAGCATGAGTTTAATACGTTATCAGCATTCTTAATACAGCCTTTTCTAGTTCTGAAAATGTATTTTGTGAAGATAGATGTTATCTTTTTTTGCACGTCAATACTGCATGATATCAAAAAGTAAAGCGTGGATTAAAAAAAAAAAAAATTCAAGAAACGAAAATCATACAAAAAAAACCATTAGACAATGTGCGTTTATTTTGAGGACAAGTCTTTGCATGCCAACACAAAGAGCATTGGAATTTTATTTGACACATTCTGACCTGTCTTTTAGTTCTGCGAGGACCAAGCTGAGACGTTTCGTTGTCCATCTGCAGGAACCAAAATCATTCATACATAATCAAAGTCATAGTTTGTGCATTTTTTTTGGTTTACAATTTTGAAGTATAACATATTTTAAGGGAAAAATGTCCAGGTGTGGTTGGGATTTTTAAGATCGCAAAAACAACCTAATTAAAATTGGTTTAAAAACTATTCTTTTCTTTCTCACTAAAATCAAGGTCTTGTCCTTGAATGTACCCACCACTGCATAAGTTTGCATATCACTCTTTTGATCATGACTTTTAGAGCATGATGTGTTTTTGTATATTGTGTGCGAATACTAACATCTTTTAGGCTACATTACGCCCTGTGCTTTCTCTACTTTTTACCACATTATAACTCACATTAAGCTCAAACCCATGTTTATGATGATACGCACTTTATACTGTAAAACTTACCGCCCAAATTCTAAATGACTATGAATGAGTTGTGAAACTTATCACCTGAGCTCTCTGTCTCTACTGTTCAGTTTTTGTGACCTCCAAACCCCAAAACCTATTCTCCTAAGTAAATATTTTATATGACGTTATGATGTTAGCCAATGCTAATCTCTGGCTACCCTTCACCTCTAAACAGATGAGCATTTTGAGTTTATTGTCGAGGTGCCACAAAGAGAATGCCACTCTTCAGTTAAAACTCTGACACTGCATGAAAAGCTAGAAAAATGTCCCAATTATTTAAACTAGCCAGCATCAGCAGCACCGTTTATACAAACTTACAGAAATTGAAGATGCACCTTATTGATTTTTTTGATATTTGAAAAACAAAAAGAAGGAATACGTTCCAAAAAGTGAAATACTTTTCCTTTATGTCCATACCAGTATATATGATATATGATCAAATCACTGCACTGCATCCAGCCATGCTTAGATTAAGACATTTTGCAGAGTATGAATGAGGGTTTTCTCTGTTTCCAGGCTTTTAGCAGCTTTGTGTGTGGAAACGTTGTGGCACTTCTCTGTTGGTGCTCTTGCACAAACGAGGCTCATGTTTTGTCTCATGTTACTAAGTTTGGCAGCTTTGTCACATGCAGTAGAGTAAAGATGAATGCAAAGTTTTGGTTTATTCGGTGTTGAGAAAGTCATTGCTTTTAATGCAGGCATATTGCTAGAGCATTGCACTCTTACAATGCCCCGCGCGCCCTCAATCCGACCCCACCCCGACCCCCTAAACGAAACCCTGGGGTCACTCTTAAGCTTGTAACCATCAAAGCACCAGCAACGTTAGAACACATTTGTCATATCACTGTTCTTTTCTCTCTTTTTATTTACCTGTTTTTGTTTGTATGACACTCTCTAACCTAGACCAAGTATAACAAAAATGTCATTCATATGTATCCTGTTTACTCTCCCTTTCCCCCTTTTGCACTTTTCACTGCCCCCCTTTTTCCAACCACTACCCACACTTCTGCCGAACCTCTCCCTCACACCCTCCCAGACTTTCTCCTGAGTGCCAAATGAAAACAGTACCATTCCAAACTTTTTGAGTTCTCTTGTATGTTGGACATCCATTGGACGCACCCATGAAGCCAGCATGTTCCTCCATAACATGATGTCAGTCATGACGCCTCAACATTACCCCAAAAAAAGCAACCAGTAAAAAGCGAGACCTGGAATAACACGGTAAAAGGCTGGCTACCTCTCATAAACTGCTTTTCCTAATTCTCTGCCATCTCTTCAACCTCCAGGACATCACTGATTGTGTGCCATAATGTTGGGAGCACTTGTCACTCTCCTCACCCCCCAAGTCTCTCCATTTGATTTTTTTCGATGGGAAACATTAAAACAACAACAAAAATTCATTTCGATGACAGCTTTTTTCTTTAACATAGTAACATGCTCAAAAAAAAAGCTGAGGAGTGTAAACGTCAGCTGCGCAGCCATCTTCTGTCTTCTGAACTTTGAACTTCACCCCTCATGAACTTTATTGACCTTCTTCCTTCCCTTCTGTGTTCATCAACTGTTTGGACTTAAAATCTCCATTCCATCTCCAAACCTTTTTGAGACTGTGCAATTATAGTTGATATGATTGGATTTATTTCTTTTTTTGTTAAACTCATCATTGGGGACAATTCTCAGAGATAAAGAATAAAACAAACAAAAAAAAAATCTAAAAAGATCCCAACTGCTTCTCCACAACTTAATTTTCTCCTCTGATTGTAAATATTTTTGTCAGATTTTGTTGAACTGTAACCAGAAGCGTGTTCAACAGAATGGGGCTGGCAGCATAAAATCGGTTTTGTGGAGTGCTTTTAAAGGCAATTAGAATGGTCAATTTAGTTTGATATTAATGAAGCATGCTATAGCAGCATCCATAATTCGCATTGTGAAAGGGCCAGTTTACATAGTATAAGGAAAATTTTCAAAAATGCATGCACATGCAAAAATATTTTATTAACCCTGTAAATCAACACTATTCATAGCAGCTTGCTTTGAAAGAGTTCATTTATAGCATTTTTTTCTCGGCTCATTTTACTGTCACACGCTTGCTGAGATATGAGTTTCACTTGTGGAGACAGCTGTATCTTTATCACATCTAGCTAGTATGTGGTTTACCATCTATCAAAATGCTTATCAATCTCATAACAAGTGCTGTTTACATCAGTCCATATCAAAAACATTTCTCGCCTTTGAAACTCATAGTCATCATGTTTTGTGCTACTAACAGATAATCTACACAGATTGACCAGGTTTCACTCTTGAATTGATAGTAGTTGTAGTTGTACATATGAGAGCTCACTGTACATATCAGCTGTATTGAGTGTAACTGTGTCCATTGGATTGACCATGTTTGACCATAGGAGCATCAGTTCACGCATGTCCTGTTTCTCTACAGGGAAGAAAGACTGACCATTTCCATGAGTCATAACCGAGCTTTGTGCTCCACATCTAATGTTTCTATGCTGCCAGCTTTCTTTTCTGATAACCCTTCATGAACTTATTTATTTTCAAACTACTCTACATTATTAATAAATGACAACAACTAGAAAAAGGGAAATGACTGGAAAGATGAATTACTGTTTTGTTTCTAGTATTTTAGTGGTTTATTTTAACACCATTCATTAACTGACTTAAAGAAAAGTATTGAATATTTAATGTAATTGTAGCATTGTGTTTGTAAAAATAGTGAGTTGTGTTTCTTGACTTGTGGATTACCAGTGAAGTCAGCAATTTAGTGCTAATATATATTAAGTCGTTTTTTAAGAATTTTTTTTTTTTCCGACAGCAACAACAGTCATTATAAATGTTCATTTTAGCATCACCTGTCTTCTGTTGTCTTATTCTTCACCTCCCACTACACTCAATCTCATCAAGTAACACATTGCAAGTTTGTGCCTGAAACCATGTGCTCGGTTTTGGAGGGACCATGATGCATGATCGTGTGGGAGTGTGTGTGAGAGAGAGAGAGAAAGAGAGAGAGAATGGATGATACTGACAGGCTTGGATGGATGGATGGATGTTCTGTCCTCTGTTCACAAAAGCTAAAATCTGTTGGGTTTCCATTTATCAATGGAACCTGCTGATGTTATAGCTGAAACTCATCATGTGAGCCTAGATTTTGATCGTCCATAACCTCCCGTTTCCCGACCACTCTCCACCACTACCTTCTTCCCTCCAAGTCATTCCCTGCCACACACTCCACACCATGTGATGTTCTCATCGATAACATATTACTCGACCAGATCCACCTTAACACTTCCATGCCTCCAGAGGAGGCGGTTGCCAGTCAACCTCCCTCCCCTCATAATTTGCTACCATCCTTTATCGGCTGCCGGGGCCAGGCTGAATCTGACAATTCTGGGGAAAAAAAGAAAAAAAAGTAATGTAAAAAAATAAATAACGTAAATTACAGAGCAGTGATTCTCAGGGTGTCTACTTTGATCTACCTTATTTTGTGATTTGACAGAATCACAATCCAGATCTCCCTCATGCTTTCTAAGGAGCCCAAAGACAATTACGATGTATGATTGCTTATCAAATCTTCGATAAGAATGATATGCACCCATCTAAAGGAGCAAAGCAAAATGCTGTAATGTTTACAACCTTACCAAGACCAACGCTGTTGAAAGAATGTGTAGGAGTTAAAAGCAGTTCTTTAATAATGAAAAATTCCAAAATGACTTCGTTTTAAATGATTATTTCTATGTGACATGTGAAAATTACGCATTTTGAAACATTGCATGTTACTATTTTTTTGCAATGAAAAGTTTTTAAAATGTTAGAATGGATGGTACGGTGTAAAGTTAGAGCTACATTTAGTTGCTAATAATAAAATCCATTGGTGTCAGTGTTTGTCACCTATCTTGAAGAAAGGTACTGGATGAACGTCCACAAAATGTGATTGCTACTGTACAGCTTTTGTTCATACAGTATTTGTATATGGTGAAGGTGAAAATAAACAATATAATATAACTATCAGGGAGACATGATTAGAGTTTTAAGCTAGGGTGCATCTCATTATCACATGGAGTGCATGAGGGACTGTCAGTCCTGTACTAAATCCCTATGAGAGGTAAGTTAATTTATGAGAAAATCTATTTCACCTGAAAAGTGGTAGTGTGGGGAATACATGGGAAGAATTGAGGATAGATGTAGGGAGGAAAAAACATGTACACCTTATATAATGAGCAGATCATGACTGGCTTACAGTGCAAAGAAAATAGGCCTACAGAATGGTCGTTACGAATGGATGAAATATAGTCTGGACTATATTGAAGAGAGTTCTTATGAACACTGGATTGCACTCGAGTTCAGGAAGAACTTGTCCCGCAGATGCATGTTGTGCCAGTTTGCTTCCTAAACCACCTTTACTATACTCATTACCATTCAATTCTTGGTGCTATGGCACACTAATTTTTGGTATAAATGTACACAGTGTGTGGATTAAACGTGAAAGGGTAAATTGTGCAATAACAATAATGGTTATGGTTCTCTTACTCATTACCATCCACCCGCACTTCTTATCCACCAATCCATCCAGTCAGCAAAAGCCACCGTCACTAGCTCCGAGTAGCTTGTTTGTGTGCATATCCTCCGGTGCATCATTGCTGCAGAAAAATCATGATTATTGAATAAGAC
>JAOUQW010000047.1:12721431-12739702 GCA_028565825.1 Olivaichthys viedmensis | reverse complement strand
TTGTCATTATGGGCTATTGTGTGTAGATGTTTGAGGCAAAAAATTAACTCAATCTACTGTAGAATAAGTCTGTAATGAAATGAAACATGGAGAAGGTGAAAGGGGTGTGCAGACTTTCCGGCTTGACTGTATATGACAAGATGGTGTTTTTGATATAAAGTATACACAATAATGTTGCCTTACCACCATCTCGTTCTGTTTGTGGTATTCATGGTCCCACAGCACCACCTTGCGGTCCTTCCCTCCTCCAGACACCAGCGTGCCGTCCTTCAGCACACATAGGGAGAAGATCCCGCCTTCATGGGCTCCTGCCACCACCTGGCTGATTCTATTACCACCTGTCGAGCAAATTTTACCATCAAATCAATGATCACGGGAAAAAAATCTAATAAATTTGAATATCATTTGGTATTCAAATGTGATTTGCCCATGGTCCCGTTTTTTGCATAAACTGAAATACCTCATGATCGTTCTCTCTTTGAGAGAACAGGGCTGTAAACTTAGCCCAATCCTTAGCTCAAATTCACTGATGATATTGCAGTCTTAGGGCTGATAACTAATCATGATGAATTAAACATACAGAGATGAAGCTAACAAACCAGCTTGCTGCCTGAATGCTGGTAAAAAAAAAAAGAAATTTGCCATTAAGAGGGTCACCGGCTTCAGCTACCTGGGGACATCTTACAGTTCATCACCTGGTCCTCACATCACCAAAAACTCCATTACTGACTAATCGGTCTTCCAAATCCCTCCCCAGCCTCCTGTATACAGCATCCTCTCCGTTACCATTACGGTCTAGTACGACTACCACATTGTATAAAAATGCAAAGTCCTTCTACAACTACAACACGCATTGTGAGAGGAAGTAAGAGGAAGTACCGCATCAGGGACCCCACACACATCCTGGCTGATACCTCTTCACATCTCTGTCATTTGGTACCAGCAGCCTAAAAGCTACATTCATAGGTTTCTCAACTGTTGTTTTTTTTTACCCATCATTAACGATCCTATTCATCCTGCACCATCACTTTAAAGACATTATGAACAGTTTATGTTGGACTTTAATGACCCATTTGCAGTTACTATTGTGTATTGAACTTCAATGCTTAATGTCTGTTTGCACTGTTTGATGTATTTACTCCCAGTATTTGCTTTGTGTGATGATTGTCTCAGTATTACTCTTAGGATTGTCCATCTATTGTACATATTTGCACAGTGGATATGACTGACTTTGAACAATATGCATTGCATTGATCTTCTAAAATATGTATACATTTATTTTAAAAAAAAGTAACAAATGTGCAGAAATCATTTTTCAACCTTTAGCCCAGATATAGATGTTCCCGCTGGAGTCCCCGGTTATTGCGTCTCCATTTTCAGCAAAGGCAACGCACAGCACATACTTGGGCTTCTCGTGTTTCTGAAAAATACATTAAATATGTGAACTCAATTTATGGAAATTCCTCACACACCTGTAAGAAACATTTGATAAAATCTATTCAAACATGGAGAATCTCACAAACCTCAAACAGTCCCTGGCGCTTGGTAAGAGTGCTCCCCTCTATAGTCCAGAAATTGAGATGGGACTTCCCACAGGTGACAATCAGGTTGGCCTCCATCGGGTGGAAGACTGCTCCCAGCACTGAATCATTTGAGCACTACACCATGAAAAGAAAACATCAGACGTAACGTGGCAACTGTTGATCTTCCAATCAGGAGAAAGTCATTTTAAAATGGCCTTCCTCTTCCAGTTAATCCGAATTCATTCTCATAATTAAAATCAAGTTCTACTTATATAGTTAAACAGACCAAAGAGCCATGAATGCACTGGCTTCTACTCAAACGAGAAGGCTCCCTCTGTAAAACTGGTGTGCCATGATACGACCACAGACCACGGAACCCAGTGCAGGAAAGCAGCAGCCGCTTTGCATTTATTACTTCAGTTCTGCCAACGTATTGCAGCTCACATCTTCCCCTCTCAGTTTTGCAAACTTAATACAGCTCACGTTCTCCCATTCCTATTTCATAAAATCACTTAACACTAAATCACCAAAGCTTCATCAGCCTCATCAGATGATCTCACCTTCACATCAGCAATTTGCTTCTCTTTCTGCCAGTCCCACACAGACAGGATGTGGTCATTTGCATCATCAACTGCACACAGATAGGCACCACCATTCTGGAGGTAACAAGAGATATGGCATTCATTTACATATGCATTCCTAAACAATTGACCTAATATTTAAAATAAAGATTTACAAATCTCCTACATTTCAACTGGGAATGAATGCTTTAAATCCAACATACCGACTTAGAGAAGGCCACACAGGTGACAGCACGGTCAAATACACCAGACCCAATCACATGTAGTGTGTTCAGACTAACAGAGTCCCAGACACGAACGTGCGGAGCTAGCAGCTTATCAGAGTAAGAAAGAAAGAAAAAAAATAAGGGACAACACACACCTAAATGCATTTATACACGAGTTCTATTCAGACTTTTCTAAAGTATTTGTATGTATAAGAAGGAATACATTATTTTGTCACCGAGCCCACAAATAACCACAATTTTGTAAAAGAAATTTAAAAAGACAGACAGCATAAACCCAAGCCTTACTTTGCCATCTTTGGATGTTCCAGCAACTTGTCCTGTTGCTATAGTGACCATGTCAGGATGGATGGCCAAGCTACAAAGAGAACATTGTGGTGGTCACAGACAGTCAGTTAATATAAGACTTCATCTCCAGGAGGATGCAATCATGCACTTTCAACTTTTAAAATAAACCAAGCAACAAACTAGCAGTGACGTTTCAACAAATAGCAGGAGATGCCCAGAATATATTTATAAATGTGTACAATTTATTTCATTTTAAAATCTAAACTGCAAAATAAAATAAAAATAAAAAAAATAAAAAGCATTTTTAATAGCGAGATAAGCCCCTGATTTGCGTTTGCACAAGTTTGCGAAGCACAACTGACATAGTATTTATTACACAACAGTCACAGTTTCAGTGTGAGCCTATTTGAATACAGTATTGATAGTGCTTAATATAGCTTATCTAGGAGATAGGAACCTATTGACGGATGTCATGAGTAATGGGGAAAAAGTGGCCTGGGCCTCTTTAAATGCAAATTGGGTCACAAGCCAACTTCCCTTCCTCCCTCTGTGTGCATGGATAACAGTGGATTATAAAAGTGGAGCTTAGATGATCAACGGTTTTGATAACGATATCAGCATCACCAATATCAACGATAATAGCTGCAGTTCATTTGCATAGGCTACGGAAGGTAGATTTTTTTGGCAATGGATTGCGGTTCACGGACAAAACAGTTCCGTGACAAAACATATTTAGTATATCCTTTGGTACAATGAAGGCAAGCCCCTGCACGTATTGTACATGTTTACCATTTTACATCATCATTGTGGCCCAGGTAGTGTCTCTGCTGCTGTTCCTCCACATTATACAGCACAACCACAGAAGCATTGAAGTAGACAATCTCTCCCGTGGGCAACAAGTAGAGGTTAGAGCGGCAGTCTCTGCCCCTGTAGCCATAACTGACAGAAACTGTGTTAAGAAACATAAATGAAGAGTGGACCATGGGGACATTAAATCATTGTTAAAATTATGTTTAACCAATGTGGCCAACTTAAGAAATATAATAAAGGACAAACATAAAATAGGCTACAGATACCTTCAAATGAACTAAATAAATTGCATTGCAAATTATGCAGACTACACAGCATATTACTATTTAAAAAGTAATGAGTCATAGTGTAACGGATCAAGGATACACCCATTGAAGTTTAAGCTTGCGCTCCGGCAGCGTCACCTTTTGGTCAAGACTGTAGCTCTCTCTCAACTGGTCAGGAACGTGCATGGTAACTGGGCGGCCACGCAGGAACAGCCTCACGTAACCATCCTCTGCTCAACAGAGAGCAAAGACATGAGCTGGTTAAGTGAACAGTTGTACGATTGAGCTTTTCTTAATTATATTTAATGTCAAACCATTGTTGTCGGCCTAAATATATAAAACATTTATTTTTACATTAAAATTTACACCAAAGGCCTACCTGTGTAATCGGGCAATTAAAAATAACCTCTCTGATGGTCCTTTTTTATTATTCTCCGAACATCATCGTTTTTACACATTCAATGACTATTCCTCCCAAAATAAAATCTAAGAGGAAGCCTAGAAGGCTTTATCATTACTAAAAACATTCATGTCTAGGACTGTTTTTCTTCATCATGAGTTGGCGATGAGAGATACAGTTTTCATTGCTGATCCAGAGCCTGCTAGTTAAGCAGCAGCACATCCGATTCCCACTATTATTTGTGTATAGGTTTGACAGAGCAGTGTCAATATATGAAAGAGGTGGGGGCTAGAACTTGTCTGACAACCTCTAGTTTATAGAGTTAAAGTGGAACCAAACACCTACTGGGCATAGACTTACCAGCATTGAGGGTGCACTCTTTGGATTTACTGAAAGAAAACAAAAAACACAGAACTTTAGCTGTCTATACATCACCCATCCTATTTTAATATATATTTAATATGCATTTTTAATAGCAAATTTATCAAATATCACGACTGAAACATTTAAAGATGGAGTTAGTCTGTATAATTTCCACTGGAGAAGCACTAATGTGGAGAGCAGATGATTAGACACCAAGAAAGAAAGATGTATAGACTTCATATGCGCCCACACACACTAATAATAATAATAATAATAATGATGAATGTTCAAATGTTTTTGTACAGCTTCTTATAATTTATAACAGTCATTTTCAGGCAAGTAGGATCAAACCCTGGAACTGTGAGGCACCAATGCTACCTGCTGTGCCACCGTGCCCCATAATAATAATAATAATAATATTTATTATTATTATTAAGTTGTGTGTGTGTGTGTGTGTGTGTAGGAAGTCTGTCAATGCAAACAATGTCCCAGAGACTGTTTCCCCCTTGTCAGTAAAAGTGCAATAATAATGCTAGTTTGACTGCCAGGCTGCTTCAGACAGCTAAATATCACACTAGAAATCAATAGGACGTAGTGACACAGCAGCACTCAGCAAAAGAACCTAGAGCCACTGTTTCACATTAGGTAGGCAGACGCTTTTACTTTTAAAACATTCACAAAGAACATACTCCAAAATAGTAAATTAGCAAATGTTAGATACATTTAAAAAAAAAATCATCATCAACTGCAGAACTGCCTTGTAATGTGGTAACTGTAGCCCCTTCCAAAAGCAGGGCCATTTGGCCTGGTATTCCATAGAAATCCTTTAATTAAGGCAGGGATTTAATCAAATCAGGCAGCACAGAAGCCAGCATTTTTCCCCAAAGCTTTTTCAGCATGGTGCTGACTAAGATATAGATTTTCCAGTAAAGTGAGCCCATCTGAATATATTGTAAAAGTAAAATATACTTTTCTAAATTAGCTTAAGACAACTGAGGTGTTCTGTACTACAGGGGAGAGATAAATGAGAATTTACTGAGTAGTCCACTAAGAAGGAAAGGCTACTGATCAATGAAGTGCAAAGTTGGCTGCTTATTTAAAAAAAAAAAGAAAGAAAAAAAAAAAGATTCATGCTGAAATGATCTGAATAGGATTCTATTCCGCCTTTTTGTGGTTCATTTGTTCTGCCAGTATGCTTAATGCTTGTGGCTAAATGGGCGCGGGGGGGCGGCAATCAATCTGCACAGACTGCAGTCCACTGAGGGAACTGTACATCATGCGGTGCACGCAAAACGCTTTCTGTAGGTGTCTCATTTTACAAATAAACAACAAAAATACTGCCAGATAGTAACATGCAGATTTTTTGCCTAGTGACTCGCACATCATTAAATAAGTCTTTATATAAGAGTTATTAACCACAAACAGGGATTTCAGAACCACAAAATGGAAACTTCTACACTGCATTTTTAAAGCATTTTCAAAAAATGAAGCTGGGAATATGTTATTCTCCTATAAATACAGACAAAACACTGTTTTAGAAGCCAGACAAAAAGCTGCAACAATCAGTGACATAAACGAATCACATTTAAAAGGTATAACATAGTTTGGTTAATGTCTTATAAAACAGAGTCAAAATATTCACTTTCTTAGCCCAAAAAGTGGTAGTTGTATTTAAAGAATAAGGCTTTTGAAGGTAGTAATTTGGCAGACTATGAGAATGCGTGGCTCAGATTCAGGATAAACAAAAATGGCTTCACAAATCCCTGACTGTGGCTTTAAGGCAGCACATCTTTTTTTGTCTACTTTCAGACCTATAATCAGACACAGATTTTTTTTAAAGCAAACCGTTAAATCCCTGGGCTAGAAGTGTTACTGTAGTATAAATGGCACTGCTTGTCTGCAAATGTCTCACTTTTAAAATGTTCAAAGGGTTTTGCACAGCTTCTTTTTATTTTTTTGCACAGTCCTTTTCAGCTATTTAGGAATTGCGTACCAATAGCCTGAAGCTAATTAACGGAATGTACCAGAACTAAACTTCACCATTGCTGGTAGAGCTGCCTAATCTGCCAAAAGCTCACTTTTGAGAGCATGCAAAAGTTGAAATCCCTGAAGAAGTCGAAAGCAAAACAGAAAACAAAAATGGTTTACCTGGATGATTTCTTCATGGTGATTTTCTTTTGAGTAATAATAAGGGTTAACAGGACTGGGCAACCCGACAGGCAACAGACAATTTCCTTGTTTGAGAGAACTTAAGCCCTGTTAGGCTATGACTCAATCCAGCCAATGGCAGCGCACTTCCTCCCTCTGCAAGACTACCCTTTTTCCATATGAACACACCCTCTGGTAACTCAGTGCAGTACTATAGTGAACTTTGTGGTGGTGGGAGTGATCTAAAAGGGTGCTGGCCAAGCCATTGCATAGAGCTTCCCTGTTGTCCAAACAATGTGCAGGTGTTCTGGGATATTTGTTTGATGAGAGTTAACTCTTTAGCTGCCAAACTCATGGTGTTGTGAAACTTGATCCCCTGCCAACAGTTTATGTTACCAAGAGACCAACCATTTTTTTTCTCCACCTTGGTTCTAAGTAAATATAAAACCAGTACAACTGCTGTAAACCTGCTCATATTATGAAACAATTAGTGTATCCTATCCTGCGTTTTCAGCCAAAGAAGTGTATCCAGGATACCCTTTTTAAACAAGTCATTCGCAGTTACAGCTTGTGAAAAGACAGACGAATGGAAGAAGGTATGTCAGTATTATAATACTAAAGCCAATAATAGTAATAAAACCACAGTGACAGTATTGTATTATAGCATGTTAAGCTTAAGACAGTGTGACAGGGCTGCAGCATCTATTATGCTAATGTTAATATAAAAAAAACATTTCTTTTATTTTTATAGTACCTTTCTCACAGCCAAGATTGCATGACTGTAGAAGAAAAGAAAAAAAGGAGGAGGGGGAGGAACAGAGCTGATGGTGTAAAGAGGACAAGTTGTTCATTTGGGTCTTAAAAGAGGGCAAAGAAGGTCAGTTATGGTAATACTGTTTTATCAGTCTTTGACTTGTACAGGCACCAACATAGTACATTTGAGTCAGGGTTGTACAAAGAAAAGAGCATGCAATCTTGTCTACACAACTACTGTATTATCAAGGAGATGTTCTTTTTGAGACATGATGCGCTCCAAAAAAGACAAGCTCACATTCTAATTTATATAATGGCAGGACGGATAAAGACGATAACATTATAGAAAATAAAACATCATTTAAACAAAATGAGCTGCATGATTTCCCAATGCTATGTTGCCATCCCGCAACTACAACCATTCAATTCACTACAGTTTAGTCACATTCGGTTACAATCAAATGCATTCAGTTTCTTGTTAGCAGAAATAAACAACAAAAAAGGAAACTGAAATTATACACCATAGAAAGTGGGCTGACTGATTACCTGTCTCTTTTTCCACAGGTAGAGCTGCTGGATGAGGTGGTTCTGCTGCGTGTGTCTGCCATCTCTTTCCTGGCTGTGGACAGACGCTCCGTGGACATACTTTTCCTGACAGATGAGGAGCGAGAACAGAGAGACAAAAGCACAGGCATGACATGAACAAGCGCACATATATAATTCATAGGCGATTGTGAAAAGAGCAGTAGAGAATATGGAAGAAAGGAAAACACAATGACAGTAGAGAGAGAAAGAGGAGCTTGTGAGGGAGGAGTTAAAAACACTGCAGTCACGTTTGTACAAATTTACTGTTCTGTACTGTCCAATGCTGCTGATGCATATTAAGGCTTAATGAGCCAGCATATCAAAATTTGGCACTTAATATATATTTTTAAGTGTTGAAAAGCAAGGCTGCTGTTTGCTTTGTTTGAATAAGAAACACAACAGATCCAGCAGGTGGCAATAGGTATACAGGCCTATCCAGCACATTTAGGGTTTTTTACTCAGTACTGCCACCTTTAGGCGAAGGTGAAAATCACTGCACTGATGTCATGCAACACAAGATGACGACTACAACTACTACTACTACTACTACTAGTACTACTACTACTAATAATAATAATGATGATAACGTTTTTATAAATAATAAAAAGTTTTTATAAAAGGTTCTAACAAATTGAATACAAAGAGACACAATAACAATGCAAAAACACAATATTATAGGTCATGACACTGAGTGATTTTTAATCTAAGCCACTTGGACAGATCTTTTACCTTTTGATGGACATTAGGACCTCCTTTTTAGGAGAACAAGGTGAGGATGGGTAGCCACCCATCCTTTTCTGCTCAACATAACCATTGGCTAAAGGTTTGGATGGAAGAGCTTGCAGAATCTGGCGAACTGAAACCGGAAAGGAGCAACAGAGGATATCAAGCGAGATAAGCAAATGAACAAGTCTGGTAATAAAGGTTTGAATTTGCATACAACATTTTGAGATACAACAATAACTGTAGGTTGAAAAACACAGCCCTTAAACATGCTAAAAAGAAAATAACAGGCAACTACTCAACTAGTACTTACTGAGCTCCAGAAAAATGAGAAGTGAAGAAGTCTGGTCTCTAAGATACATGATTAGTGCTATCAAGGTGTCTGGCTGGTAGACTGGACCTTGGCCCAGACTACGCTTAGGTGAGCTCATGGTGAAGCAGAAAGTAAAGGTGTTGTGACGAGCGCTGACCTTTGGTGGGTGCGCCTTTCCTGCTGCTGGCCTGCGTGAGCTCCTCACAGTAACCCAGTCTGCGCAGTGCATCAGCTAGAGCGGCCTTCAGCAGGTGGATCTCATCCTCCTGTAGCTGCACCCTCTGCTCCAGGTGAGACAGACGGTCATCCATCTCCATCCCACTCCCTGCAGACAGGTTATCATCTGACAGAGAGAGAGAGAGAGAGGGAGACATTTAATTAGTGTTAACTTGGAACTGGGTAAAACATTTTCATGCATGATTATTTTATACTACAAATGTAAACATGGTGATTACTTAGAGATTAAATGCTCACATATAAGACACAAAAAATGGGCAGCATTGCGCATGTCTATAACAATGGCCAAATGAGAACTAAAGCAATACTGATTCATTAAGCAAAACAAGGGACTGGTTTAAATAAATACATACATACATAAATAAATAAATAGCACAAACAATTCCCATTGAATGTAAGAACTACAGTGCCCTACCAGAATTATTGGCATCTTTTATAATAAAAATAATAAAAAGAGCAAAAATGATTGTAATAAATAAAAATTACACACAATAATTCAAATTCTACACTCAAACAAAAGAAGAAACTACTTACCTTTGCTCTAACAAAAATCATTCTGATAGGAATTAAATTTTTTAAATAATAGTATTTTCTCTCAAAAACATATGTGGCACAATTATTGACACCCCTAAGGAATATTTAAAATAAATGCAAACAAATTGGCATCCTCGAAAAAATTATATTAATAAACACAAGCTGTTTAGAAGTGGGGCACTAATGAACTTCTAACTTTTTGGCTCTGCACACCATCGGCATGTTTGGATAAAAAAGCCACTGCATACAAGAAAAAGCCCCCAAACACACTGTAAATTATGGAGGTGGATCATTGATGCTTTGGGACTGTTTTGCAGCTGGTGGTCCAGGGTCCATTGATGACATCCTGAATTTCGCTAAGTACCAGTAATTTTGCACTACTTAAAAAAAAAATATTTTGTGGTTGAAAAAATATTGTGTTTAAATAAAACTATACACCATCCCCATATGTTTAAGCTTATAATATCACTCATTGCATGTGTTCTTTTTATATGTTCATTGTTGGTTATTTTCATGAAGGGTGCCAATAATTCTGGAGGGCACTGTATGTATTGGAGATGGGCATTTCAGACAAAATTATTATTCACAATTATGGCAAAAACAAAGCAATAACAACCTTTCTGCAACCTCTCTTTTCTTAGGGAGAACACGAGGCTTGCTTATTTGCAAGGAATATGCAATGAGCTGCAGGCTGCATGGCTAATAAACCTCTTTTTAGTGCCTGCAACTGCTAACACAAAGTGCAGAGCTAAAATACATTTTCTGCAGGTGGCAAGCACGTCGACTGCAAGGACAGAGGAGGATGGAGAGGAGGGGAGGGTCAGAGAAGAGGAAATAGTGATGCAAGAGGACAAAAGAGGTCAAGAGGAAACTAGAGCTTGCTAAAATATTCATTAAAAGGTGAATGGCCACCTCCTACCTGCCATTCCAGTCACGGCTCAATGTGTCAGACAGTCAGTCAGTGGGACAGCCGGTGGAGCTCTAGCTTGCTTTCTCTAGGGGTTTTCTGGGGGTGTTTAGCAGCAGCTTCCTTCTCCCTCCTTTCCCGTTTCTGGATAGCTGACTCTGTGCCTGGATCTCCTCTCCTCCTGCCCTCCCACCCCCTTTCCTCCCACCACTCTCTGCCGTCCGCAAAGACGAAAGCTGTTTGTAACAGGATACTGCTCTTTGCTGCCATCCCCTATCCAGCATACTATATAACTGCTCCTGTCTGAAGTGGAGAGGCTTGGAAACAATCCAGGCTTGCCCGATGCAGTGACCAGGCACTGCCAGGAAGTGCACTGAGTAGCAGCCTTTATCCATACAGCATTTTGAAACAAAACAACCAGGCCCTATTTATCAATACTTGAGGATGTTTCAAACAAGGGATGATGTAGTATGTATGAAAATGCAGTATGTAATACAAGTGTTTGTTATATAATATTTCCTTGGCCAATATGCAAATAACTGACTAACACAAAACCCCATTACATTAGTTTCAGTTTATAGGCTAACAGTTAATCTGAGCATCCATCTGTCATTCATCCTAACCATCTGTCACTGTGACTCAATACCCAATGGTCATCATTTTTAAATACACTCAGTTGCCAGTTTAGTAGGTACACCTACCTTATAGCTAAACTTATTCATTTTAGCAGGGAAACCTTCTATATAAACAATTAATGACTGTAGCCCATCTGTTGCTATGCATAACTTGTTAGCTATCCTCTACCCCATCCATCAAGCACCCACCATAGGACCACCACTGCCCAGATACTATTTGGGTGATGAATCATTCGCAGCACAGCAGTGACACATAGTGTACACTTACTGCCCACTTTATTATACACAACTACCTTGCTACACCTTGTAGGTGTACTGTCACTATAGCTCGTCTTTTTACTTCGTCCTCACCCAAATAATATCTGGTCAGCGGTGGTCCCATCGTGGTCCCTTTCTATTGTTGGTTGCTCTATTGATCTACAAGAGATGGGCAGTATGACGATATAATATTGAAATTGTGATAAATTATGAAACAAAATATGCTTTTTTGAGAGTATAGGTATTGTCAGTACTTCTATAACACTGACTGACTCCATTGTTACTCACAGTAACAAGTAGACGATTTGGCGTTAAAATCTATTTTTTGTACTGGTTTTACTTTTAGTCCTTTTTTTGTGTTAAATAATTCATTTTCGTAGACATGAAATAAAAATAGCATAATATTTTTTTTATATATAGTTTTTTAATGTGTTGCATATTGATTTGTGGGCGAATATTAAAAGTACATATTGTGTGTCATGAAAACGTCATCAAGTATCACGATACGATATTTTTACCATATCGCCCCACGCCTGGGATCTACAGACTGGTTTGCTACACACACTGGATTAAGGAATGGAGCAAATGTACAAAGAAAGCAATTAAAACCATGCAATGCACCAAACATTGTTGATGTTGTGAAGGATTTGCTTGAACTGTCCAAGTATTTCAGGGCTACATTCTACATGCCCGACATGATATTCACCCTGCCTCACATATTTCAAAGCTGAACGCAAGAATAAAAGACCAAGTCGTAGTTTGAACAACCAGGATTTCACTAGAAGGCTTGAATATGTGTGCAGGCAAGTTGATATCTTGATGCGAATAGGGGATATTGTATTAAGTGTAAACACAAAGCGGGCTGTGGGATAATCTCGTGGCATCGGTTTTGTCTCACTTTACTCATTTAGGAGAGAAGAAATAAACAAACATCTGTCATAAGCCAGCTAATCCCTTTACTGGTGAAGCAGTAATTGAAACCTTCATGTTGTAGCAACAACAACCATCCACACACATGAAGATTATGACATTTGCATTTAGCCTACACACAATAGCGGTCCTTTAAACAAACATCTCTATTAATAAATAACCTTCACTGGCGTGTCGTGTGTGGGCAAATTCCGAATGGCTCCATATTTCCTACACAACTGAACTAACAGTTTATATCAGATGTGAAATAATGCCTTATACGCCCCTTATGCATTTCGCTCTTTTTAAAGAGACATCTGGGATTAAACGTTGGGGGAGATAGAAATAATAATAATAATAATAATAATAATAATAATAATAATGATGCTGTGTTAGGACAAAGAGCAGTCACCGCGCGCCATCAACCCAGCTAGCAGAGCAGCCTTCGTCACGCACGCGCTGACACACGCACACCAAACTTACCGTTGCAATACCGCAGAAGAAGAAGAGAGCTCTTGTCGCACAGGTTGCCACAGGAAGCTATTCTTTCAGACATGTCTTTCTCTCTCTCTCTTCCTTTCTTTCTTTTCTTTTTTTTTTTAAATGAAAATAAAACACGAATCTCGACAACTATCTGCCATGAAACAAATAATATCGCGACGCGGAGCGTGTCACCTTTTCTTTTCTTTTCTTTTTTTTTTTTTTGCCGCCGCGCGAACCTCCGACACCGTCCCCTAGGCAACGCTCGGCGCCTACCTGCGCCGCGTTGCCATGGCAACAGGGCCGCGCGGCCTGGACGCGCGTGCGGAAGGAACGCGGGCGCGCGCTTCCTGTTGCAGCCTCATAAGGAGATGTATAATGAAACCCCAGAGAGGCCTGCACAAACATTCAGTGAACGTTGTGAAATTACGTTTATTTGCATGATGAGATATTAGGTTTTTGGTTACAGGCTGTGCGTTTGTGACAACCGACCCCACTGTGGCACAGCATGAGGTTGGCTGTTGCAATCTTTATATCTTATGCCAGACTTACAAGGAATAAGTGCTGCAATAAAAAAAAATAAAAAAACCATATAACACAATGATCACTGTCAAGTTGTAATTAAGACATAAGCCTAAAAATGCTTATAGAGGACATTCATCAAAAATAACGTTTTGCTTGAATAGAAATTGAGAAATAATGAAACAACTAAATTCAAACAATATGTACAATCAATGTTTTTTTTTAATCAAAAACAGAGGCTAAATTCATTATTGAAAGTAGACACTGAAAAACCATACTTAAGATTAATTAACATGTATGCAATTCATGTGTGCACATGTGCATGCTTCGTGCATTTACAATTGCATGAACAATTCACATACTACTGTAACATGACACACACTTATCCGTACTTTGCATACATGTACCATACAGCTCTATCCTATACAAGTTTTAACTGTGTCCTAAAACGCATAGACATGCGCACGCACATTTAAGCACAAATATACAGGATATACGCAAACAGGCATGCATATACGTGCACGCTAACACGCAGGCAACTTATATACACAAAGCGGCAAACATGAACATTTCTGTCTATGTGGTAGGGTTGGTTGATGCATGTGACAACCATCCCACAAGGACAACTGTCTTTAGCGCAACTACGCTAAAGAGCATGTTGATAACCGCCACACTAGAAGAAAGGAATCAAACCAAACATTCACAGTACACTCTACTTTACCCACTTTTAGTGACTAAATTCCTGTCAAGGTGCATTAATGTCTCTTTTCTTAGTAACAAAAAACATCAGACTTTTTACATTTTTTTATTTTACTTTAAGGTATGAAAAACAGAAAAACTTGCCTCACATCAAATCACTTGCAGCCAGAGAGGAGGTAAAATTAAGATTTTATTATTAACATCTTTAAACAGCACCTCATGGTGTACCAGATATAAGTGCTGTGACAACCAACTCATGTGACAACCAACCCTATTCTCCCCTCCTGCTCCAAGGAAAAACACAGTGTTTGTGATATAGATGCTTTATTCATAGGGGCAGTACTGCAGAGTACTTAAACTCAGCTTGTGAGGTGTTGTACATAAAACCGAACACTGGAGGACAGCTGTTTAATTTTACACTGGTTAATTTTGTCCAGAGCAACAGCATACACTGCCTATAAAGCTCAGACTGGAGCCCACCGGAACTATATTTATTACAAATGGAGGTGCTAAAATCAATCCAGAAGGCACGGTAAGACTGAACGTGCGCACACGTCACCAGCAGGCATGTCTGCAATTCTACATAACAAGTCAGACACTCCTCTCCTCAGCGAACAAGTCTGCACCCAGCTCAACCAAAAGTTGCTGTAATCTCACCCTCAGCCCCTACTCCTTCCATCAAAGAGGAGATGCTCAGGCAATAATCCAATGGTCTTTGAAGGATTGGGTGAGTTTCCAGGATTGCGCCACATTTACATGGATCACAGTGTCGCTGCAATAGTTGATGGCTGCAGGAGCTTCCTGCTTGCTGATCGTGATAAGCTGAAAGAGACATTGAACTAGAACAGAGAGGTGTTATTTCAAAAGTCTCAAAGTCTATCACATGGGTTAATAGCCTAGTCATCACTGAATGTCTTGATCCCAGAACAAAGCGATTAAAAGGCAGCACTTATCCACACCAGATGATGTATAATGCATCTAGCTGTTAAGAACATTTTCACTAATTTGGATGATAAGGATGGTTACTGGCAAATAAAATGAGAAATCCGCTGACTACTGTACCTTTAACACGCCGTGGGGAAGATACCAGTTGCACAGTCTTCCTTTTGGCATAAGGTCATCTAGTGAGGTATTTAAGCAGTTGACCTCAGAGAGCTCTGGAGACATCCCAGGAGTTTATGTCCTTGCTGATGATATGATAATTGAGAAATCAGACAAAGCTGAGCATGACCACATACTGAAGAGAGTGATAGAGAGAGCCATCCAGCTAAACATTAAATTCAGTAGTGAAAAGATCCAATATATGGTGTCTGAGGTCGCATATACGGGAGACATCATCAGTGCCGACAGGGTTAGCCCCGACCCATCCAAAGTGTCTGTCATTCAGAAGATGTTGGCCCCTACCGACAAAAAACACTACAGCGTGTACTGGGGATGACACGTTACCTGGACCAGTGCATACCACATGAAGCCGAGCTCACTGCACCACCCCGACAGCTGCTGAAGTATGACACTGTCTGGCAGCCAGCTAAGCAAACAACATTGGACAAGTTAAAGTCAACCATCTCAGCAGTCCCACTTCTTGGCTTCTATAATCCAAGAGAGAAGACTGTCATACAAACGGATGCATCCAAAGACGACCTTGGGGAATGCATCATACAAAATGGTAAGCCCATAGCCTATGCGTCACAAGCATTGTGTAGTGCTGAGAAGAATTATGCTCAAATTGAGAAGGTGCTTCTTGCCATAGTCTTTGCTCTTCAGAAGTTCTACCAGTACATGTATGGCAGAAGTTCAATCTGATTACAAGCCACTTGAAGGCATTGGTAAACCCATTGGCAAAGCACAGGAGACAATGGATGATTATGTAATCTCACTGCTGAAACAAGCCACTAAGGCAGACAGGGAAAACAAAGAAAGAACAAGGTGCCACTTCTGATACAGCCATACTGGCCTCTGAGAGACATATTGGTCATTAAAGATGACCTAGTGGTGGTTAACAAACGCATCATAGTTCCATGAGAACTCAGAGCAGAAATGCTTAATAGGTTACATGTAGCACATCAAGGCATTCAACAGTTTAGCTCATGCTAATGACCATGCTTTGTAAATTGTCCAATGTTGTTTGTTTAGTATGTTACATGTGCACTCACCAAGACAAATTCCTCGTATGTGTAACATTCCTGCCAAATAAAACAGATTCTGATTCTGATGTATTTGGCGTGGCTTTAGCATTGATGTTCGAATGATGGTGGAGTCATCTGCCATGAGCGACTGACAAGCAACCAGAGAGCCACTCTTGCCAGTCCCTGAAGCACCATGACTGAAGGTGGGCACTGAAATCTTGATTGTTGTAGATTACTATTCCAAGTATTCAGAAGTGCTACAAATTAAAAACAAGACGTCAGGCACAGTCATTAGTAAGCTCAAAGCAGTCTTTGCATGGCATGGCATTCCAAAGGAACTGATATTTGATCATGTTCCCTTTGCCAGTGCTGAGATGGCGAAGTTTGCTGGTCAGTGGGTTTTCAGAATCACCAACTCCAGTCCAGGTACAGAAGGATTAGAAAACACCTCAGACATGACAGGACTTCCTCTGCTGCACAGACTGCCTCACAGTCTCTCGATGATACTGGTCCTGAGAACATTGACAGACCAGCCCAAAACCTTCCTTTGTGTTTGTATTGTTTTTAATTCTGTCTGGAAATGTTCACAGTCTACATTGATTATTTAAATGTGGTTAAATGTAGTGTAAAGAATACATTTATTGTAAAAAAATAAAAATAAAATAAAAGGAGGGACCTGTAGTATAAGTACATGGTACAGTCTATCCTACCCTATACTAACCAGCATAATGGTATGAACCACTAAGGGTCAAAACAAGCACTAACGATGTTATTGGAGAGAGTAAAAATGCCCATGTTGTAGTGCTGTATTACAAATCTGGTGTTCTGAGTAAAGCGTGTTGAATTCACTAAGTTACTCCAACATGCTCCAACAAGCTTGAATGGTCTTTGCTATCGCTTTGGACAGCTCCTTATGCCTACTTGACCTTGAAATTAAATATGTATTGTTGTGATCATTGATCTATCTACTAAAAAATAGACCTCCACATTCTTTCAAATAAATCAACATAAAACAGTAAAACGTCATTTTAATTTCTCTACAAATATAAAATATGAATATGAATGAAATCACTTGTCAGCTACACAAATGGTGTTAGACACAAAACACTGTGTGCATGCATTATATTACTTTTACTGAAGTACAGTACAGTATATTATATTACTGAATAAGATATATATTACTGAAAGATACTTGACTCCATACACTAATGATTGACTTTAAAAGTAATCTATGACCACTAACAGATCAACATATAAAAAATAATGCCACAGGATTTTACAGGAATGTTACAGATTTCACTTTAGATATTATTTCATAGTCATGTTTACAGCATAACAAATGTGTGTTACACCTGTCCCATTGCATCATCCCTGACATGAGGACAATTGTAACAAATGTACACCTTATTTTTACACACTTATTATGAAAAAAAAAAAAAGAATTATGTACATAGGTTTTGACCTTAATTTTGTCGATGCACCAAAAAAATTAAAAAAATAATAATATTAGAGTAGAAAATCAGTGTTCCATATACAGTTTTGGTATACGAGGTATATGGAGAAATGACAATAAAAACCTACTTGACCTTGAACTTGAACTTGATTAACAAATTAGGCTACAGGCTCCGTTTATTATTTAATAACAAGTGCACAACCCGCAGGCTACTAATCACAATTATAAATAGTAGTGCCTCGTTATCTAGCCCACGTGATAATCTAACCCATAAATACGTGAAAAGGTTGCACGTTCACATTTCATTTACAAGTTGTCAGAAGGGAATGTGCTCAGTCTTTGGTAGTTAAGCAATTGCTTAACATCTAACTCAATTTATCAACAATTTATCTCTTAATGTGGATAAAACAAAAGAGATGATTGTTGACTTCAGGAGGAGCCGCGGTGAGCACTCTCAGCTGCACATCAACGGCGGAACTGTGGAGAGAGTCAAAAGCTCCAAGTTCCTTGGTGTGCACATCACAGATGACCTCA
>JAOUQW010000047.1:12671104-12721331 GCA_028565825.1 Olivaichthys viedmensis | reverse complement strand
AACGACATTTCATTTCAATGTATACGAGGTATATGGAGAAATGACAATAAAAACCTACTTGAACTTGAACTTGAACTCAACACCAGGCGGCAGTGTTGTCCTTGCTCAAGCAAAACGTTTGCATTACTCTCACACAGGAAAACGCTCTCAAGCCTGAATCCTTTCAACTGAGCCACAAGCATACATACACGTCTCTG
Organism: Olivaichthys viedmensis; assembly: GCA_028565825.1. Classification (NCBI taxonomy): domain Eukaryota; kingdom Metazoa; phylum Chordata; class Actinopteri; order Siluriformes; family Diplomystidae; genus Olivaichthys; species Olivaichthys viedmensis. The sequence continues at coordinate 12,721,134 of JAOUQW010000047.1, read as the reverse complement.
GCCTGACGCGTCACTGGAGATTTATGGATAGGGGGCTAAGCCTTTACTAGGGAGGTCTGGGGGGCATGGTGCCCCAGGATAATACTTTTTTTTTTAATGGCCCCAATCATGAATTTTTATTCTGTCTCGGCTTTTCTCTCTGCTTCCCTTTAAAATAAGTCCAAACATTTGATAAAAAAAAAAAAATCATTAAATGAGTGAAACCCTAAGGCCTACTTCATATGTGACCTTTTCACTGACACTAACATATTGCAAACAACAGTCTATGGCTACTGATGTGATTGTTTCGAAGCATTGAAGAGATATATGTAAGCAAAGAATAAAGTCCCACCTGAATCCCCCTCTGCACGTTCCTGATGAATAGCATTCTTCAATGAAACCCAAACGCAATAATCCACCGTATAATATTATTTTTTTTAAATTTTGGTGGTAGAGCCATAATCACATTTAATTCTCTGCATTTAACTCATCTCTGATTTGTGTTGCAGAAAGCTCACTACTGTGTCACTTTGTCTGACTAAACTGGCTACTCACTGGTGGCTTAGATAATGCAAGATAATACATGAAACAGGCACATTTTTTCCTGTGCATTTACTGGAGCTTCCCACGTGTGTTTGTGTATCTGCAGTTTGGGCTTTTATTGGTTAATACGCTTTATTTACTTTTTTTCTGCTGGCCTTAAGAGGTTTGTTTTTTACGTTACTTTTACCTATTGCAAGAAGGTATAAATTGGCATCTGTTTTAAAATGGAGAGAGAGCAATCATTTGCATTGTATTTGTATATGTTTAACCAATGCAAGTACTTAATTATCAAAAAATCTGCTGAGAAAGCTTTTCACCAATCTGGTTTTTAGATAATTTGTATACCAATAAACCATGTAAACATAAGCTGTTTTGTGTAATAGTTAATTTTTGTAGTGTGGCCTTTTAATTGTGGCCTTTTTACCGCCTACCATTGCTGCTGCTCTCCATCATCTGCCTCTTGATTTGAAAATTCTAATATGATCTTCTGTTTGTGTTTGTTTTTTCTTTTCTATCATGCTTTTTTTGAATAAAGACATTACACAAAGTGGACTGGTTTATTAATTCCAGCAATGTTGATGCATGCTGTTTGAACCTCTTTATTCAAGGCAGAGGGTTTTTGGATTAAGTCCTAATATTTTTGGTAGTTTCTTTTATCCAAACTAAGCTATCTAATACTCCTGTTTATATACAGTTATATCACGTCCCCCCAGTAGTAAGACAATGTTTAATTTAATAAGCACTTAGTTAGTAGTTATTCCCATCGAGGAACTTTAATGTTTATATTTTATTCCCTTTTCTACTTTAAAATATAAAGTTTATCACTTACATGAAGCCTAAAATAATTTATTTCGGTATAAATAGAAAGGCTTCTCTTATTCCACAGCTCCTTGTGCTGGTCAGGATGAGAATTGGTTGAGCCTTCTAAATCATTGATGTCAAATATTCATTTATCAAAAAACACACAATGCATAAGTTCGGTTTTCAAGGATAAACCACACTTGTCTCTAAACAGCATAGTATTTTCCCAATAGAACAATCATAGAACAGTGTAATGTTTGCATAATAAAATCTTTTTAATCTTCTGTATGTAGAGCACTTTTGGACTCAAAATTTAAAGTAATAAGTAAATAAATAAATAAATAAATACACCAAAAAGCAGTCCAGTATATGTGTGTAATTTGAGAGCTTGTGTTATCAATCTGGCCCACGCATTATGTGTGCAGATTGAAATGGTGGGATGGGTTGATATGACTAATAGATTGATTGGATATTTATAGCCCCAATGCAGGTGAACGCACCATTAATCTCTTGACACCCTCACAAGCTGACATGTCTTTTGCTTAAAAAGGAGGAGTGGAAGAAAGAAAGACAAAAGAACAAGGAAAGCATATATCTGTGTTTGTATATGTTTTTATGTGATGATTTTCATGTTGACAGTGTTGTGAGTCATAATTCTAGAGCCACCCTTTCTGATAGTACCAGGTTTCAGTGAAATGTTGTTCTATATCAGTATGTCTTACAGGAAATGGCTTTTGATTCATATACTGCCACTAGCCCTCAGATTTACTGAGGTAAGATCATTGTGAATGATTTAGGGAAAGACCTGAGTCCTGAAACATAAGAGCTTATTTAGTTAGGAAGAAAGGAACTTTATAAGAGTGCTAAGTTGGTGAATTAAGTGCCAGTACTGTAGAGAACTGCAAATATCGAATACTTGTTGGCAACAGGTATTCATCAACAAATATTATTCACTCTGGGTTTGGGAGGAACGAAAAACATAAAGATTACAAATTTTAATGTCAACACATAAGTAACTGCTATTTATTACAATTACATAAAATATAAACCAATTACATTTTTAAACAAAGTGAGAAGGAATACATTTTAATAGAAAGTCAGCATTAAAGAATGTTTTAAGCAACACATTTTGCTTCAACACAAGTGAAAATAGACAAAATGTAAACTAAAGGATTTTCCTGAGATGACAAAGCAACTGTTGCTTAATGCTTAAATATATCCAGTAAATCAAAACTAATAAATATGTAGTTTAATATATAATATTATATATAAATAAAGAATATATAAATAAAGATTTTAATCCAGTAATCAGTAATCTACACAGGAATACATTTTAGCATTGTGCCCTAGTAATATACTGTACTGTTGAAATATATTTTTTATTTATTTATTTATTTATTTTACAGTTTTTGATCATTATTTTTATTAGATTCTAAACTCTACCACATAGAATATCCCTTAGACTTATTAGGCTTGTATTAATGCAAGTTCCTTGGCTTCATGCCAGTAAGTATTGCACTTGGCAGCTCACACTGTAGCCTCTAAGTTGTCAGAATACAACTTTCATGAGAATGAAAGGCTTATATCAGATAGCCTCCATTTGGGAGACACCATGGCAGTGTTTACTCATAAAAGTTGTTCATTATGATTTTATTCCTGTAAAATAATGATTTAGCCTTGTATTTAAAACATTATTGTTATGACCCAGTGTAGTGTGTAGATGATGCAATGAGATGAAATAACTAGTAGTCACAGTGGGTTAATGGATGTATTTGCAATGCATGCAATGTTATGAAGTTATTGAACAGCCTGTAGGATAATTATTTTTTAATGAGTAAGAAGTGTGTATTTCTTTTGTTCATTAAAAAAACAATTCTTAAATGGGATCTAAGATGATGTGCAATCATAAGAAACCTTTGGTTACTAAAGTTTGTTAGAGTTTGATACCCTATCGATTTATAATGGGTCAGTCTCTAAATCGTTAAAAGGGAATGTAACCTACATTTCAGCTCTCTTTGGTTAATGCCACTCCAAGAGCAGGTGCAGCTAAATGAGAAAGAGCATATACAGAAAACTATATATGCTTATGTGCCCTCTATACAGGAAATAAAATAAATGCTCCTTCAGTCAGCTGGCGAGTTGGTGGTGTCCTTCATTGTACTTGGCAAGATCACACACAACGCAGAAGTAACCCCGTCAGCAAAACTGGTGCCGTGACCCAGACTGCAGACCGTTACAAAACTGGTCGGCAGACTGCAGACCGCCACGGATGCTGCCAGGTGGTGACTGTGCTTCAGGGAGCTGCACACTGTGTCACTGTGAGATTGCTGGACTTCTTCCCCAAAGTTCTGGTTTGAGATTTACACAACAAACTACTTGTGCATATACACACACATAAGCTTTCTTATAAGGACTTTTAAATACACATAGGATTTTTTTTCTTCTTGTATAATCAGTTTATCATATGGTCGTGAGTAGGTTAGCAGGTCATATTGAAAGTATTAGACTCTCAATTTTTTAAATCATTAACCTGAGATCATGGAGAATGAAGGATGAAGGATGACGAAGTTACAACCCTGGTCATGTAAATGGTAGGATGGGTAGGGGTACTTTATCCTCAATGCCTTATACATTATCTAGTCAAAAAGAATGCTGTGTTTTCTAGTCCTGAGTTTACAAGCACAGGGAGGGGTAAAATGCAGGATGGAGCTATTCCTAAATTCACTCTTAGTCCAAACAAGCCACAAGAATGCCTCTTATCCAAAGACAGTGTAATAAAGAGCCATATTAGTGACCTTATCCAGCACATTAGTTCTGAGATTGTTGCATCTGTCCGAGCAAGTCTATTGCATAGTTCTAATGCAGACCAGTTGCCTAGTGTGTATGACCAGACCACACCTGCCCCTGACTCAGATCATTTGAGTTCTACAGTCATTGATGCATCTCAATTAAATTTAGTACTGAAGTCAAATGTCAACATATCTCGGGGAGATAGCTTAGATAAATGCTCAGTATTGGAGTGGGAAGAGCTGATGAGAGTGTACCTCAGCAAGAAAGATTGCTCTGACAACTGAGCTACTTGCAGAAGTGATGAATAGGCTAATGGGCCGTGCAAGAGACATAACAAAGGTTTGGACGCCCAATGACCCAGACATTACTGATGTGAATGCAATATTTGCAATTTTAAGACAGCATTTCAGTGAGTCTGTCAGTTCAGGGTTGATTTTTATGCAATTAGGTCCCATGCTAATGAAAGCCTATTCGATTTTTGTATAAGGTTTAACCAAGCAGCAGAAGCGGCCGAGCATAGCCTTAGAAGTGGAGGGGAGGGCTATGGTAAATCAAAGCATAGAATTGGCTGTAATGTTCATTCAAAACTGCCCAGACCAAGAGCTTGCTTTAATATTCAAAAGCAAATCTGTGCGTTCTTGGACAGCTTGTGAGGTACAATATGTCAGCTGAAGCAACATGCAGCATTGGTTTCAGAGGAACTTCAACAGCATGAGAGTGCAGAGAGCCAGACTACCTTATCGCTCACTTGTGGCAGTTGTGAGTGGGAGCAGGCCATGCTCGATAGGGTCTTGAACATGTTGAGAAAGCACTTGTATGTAACTCCCAATCTGCACGCAGTGCTCCCACTAAATGTGAGCCAAGCGTGTTCAGGAAAACTAGAAAGCCTTGAGTTGGAGAAGGGCAATCCGGGTTCACCTCCACTGATGATATTGTTTATCACTGATGAATCTGTTTATTCTTACTACAGTGAAACTGTGCCTAAAAACGATAATCTTTCAGAATTCAGTGAGAACAGCACAGAATGACAGTTTGTTTTACACCATTGCTCTAGTACAAGATGAAATTGTGCTACAGGGGATGTTAGATAGTGGGTCCATGGCAACCACTCTGAGTGCAGATATTGTTCCAGAGCTAAGGAATGCAGGAGTCACAGATGATGACTTTCTATCCCCTTCAAACATTGTACTGGTGTGTTGCAGTGGGACGCAAACTAGTCCTGAGGACATATGTAACTTGAAACTTAAGTTATATGGATTCAGTTTTGTTGTCCTTGTTCTCATTGTAGATGGACAGGTTGACCAACTCATCATTGGCACTAACGTTCTGAAACCTTTGATTAGACAATTCAAGAAATTCAACTACTAGAAAGTGATGTGTAGACCCAATAATCCATATCAGTCTAGCAGCAGCCAGTTTCTACAGAGATGGAGAGGGGAGACTATTCCAGATAAAATAGGCACAGTTAAGTTAAAGAGGGCAGTGACACTCCAGCCTATGAGTGAACATTTGGTATGGGCCCGTCTACCACAAAGCTCCAAACTCTCAGTAGGTAGCACTGTTGTCATTGAGCCCAGTACATCTCGTTGTGTGAATAGCAACATTTTTGTTTACTCCCTGTAAAAATTGTGAATCCAACACCTGCAGAGGTCACTCTTAGAAGGAACGTGAAAATAGCAGATGTGCATCCTTGTATCGCTTTAGAGAATTTTGACCAGACTACTTACCAGAAAGTTTGAAAGCTGAAATGTCATAGTTCAGTCGGTAAGTTTTCCATCTGGAAAAACAAACTTGTTGATCTCATTGCGAAGTATAACTGTGTTTTCTAGACACAGCCTAGCCTGTGGAGAGACCCAAGGCTTTTGTCACAGGATACGACTGACTGATGACAGGCCATTTCGACTTCCATATTGGAGACTTTCTCGAACACATTACCACAACCTGAGGGAAACACTGGACAAAATGGAGGAAAAAGAGATCATTAGGAAATCAAGCAGCAAATTTGCTTTACCTTTAGTGCTGGTTTGAAAAAAGAATAGTGACTTAAGGGTCTGTACAAATTTCCGGTAGTTAAACGCCCATACTGTGAAGGATGCACACCCCCTGCCTCATCAAGCTGATGCCCTCTGCGGCATCTGGGAACTAGGTGACGACCTCTGCGACGTCTAGGAACTGCAGAGTCACGCCTTGGGGGGCGGCTGGCGGCGGCTGCTGCTTCTGGCGCGGGGGCGTGGCGCCATAGCAACGCGCAGAACATCGAGCCGGGCTGGGCAAGGCGCCACCCCGACATAGTGATCGCCACCACGAAGGAGGCGGTGTCATCAAACCAGCGTAGGTGCCCTGCAAGTTCCGCCAGCGGCTCCTTTTCTTCCTTTTCCGCGGAGCGAAGCGGGAAGTGGCTTGCTGTGTCTTTTTTTGGGTCCTTCATTCTGTCACGATCTAGCGGCGTGGAGGAAGGACACAGGTGGAAAGCCGTTGCGAACAGACATTTATTAAACATACAAACATACAAAGATGATTTATTAGTTTACAAAGACTTGAGATGGTTTTTCAGCGTCTTAGGAAACATAACTTCCAACTTGCTCTATCCATCTAAGTGCCTGCTTTTGAGGAGGTCAGTAAAATCTTTAGGCCATATTATTTCTGAGGATGGTGTGGCTACTGATCCAGCGAAAGTGGAAGCAATTGTAAATGTGACAGAACAGCACTTAATGGAACCAGTGTCACCCTATCTGCAGACAAGATCAGATCCTTTTTAGGTATGGTTGTCTACTACCAACACTTCATTGAACATTGCTCCACTATAGCAAAACCATTGTTTCAACTAACCACTGTTCATAAAAAGCCCCAGAAGGGTAGGGGTGTAAAGAGATATGTACTGACTTCCAAAAACTCACTGCAGCAGATTGGTCCATTGAGTGTAAGCAGGCTCTTGAAGATCTGAAGGATGCTTTACTCAACCAAGCACTATTGGCACATCCTGATTTTTTTAAACCATTCTTGCTCTCTGCTGATGCCTCCACCAGCGGTCCTGGCGCTGTGTTGTCTCAGCTTTAGGATGGTTGTAACACAGCAAAGCCTATTGCATTTGCAGGTAAATCGCTTGGCCATGCGCAGTCAAAATATCCAGCACACAGGCTTGAATTTCTTGCCATGAAGTGGGACATTCACGACAAATTCAGTCACAGATTGACTGTGTGGACGGATAATAATCCACTGAAATACATACTCACAAAGCCTAGACTAGATGCCTGCGAGCAAAGATGGGTGGCGAAATTAGCTCCCTTTGATGTTGACATTAGGTATATACTTGGGCCCAAGAACCTGGTAGCAGACGCTTTAAGTAGAGAGCCATTTGTCAAATCTAAAAACATGAGCAGACTTACTAGAACCCCATATGATGTGCTACTACATGAGGTACGAGCCATGGGGGTGCATGATGTAAAGGACATGTTCTGGTTATCCAGTGAACTGCCAGAGGAAAAAGGGTCTGATGTGTCTTCTAATTGCGAACCTCTTAATGGCACCAGGTCCAGACCGGCGCCATGCGATGCTATGGGAAAGGTGTCATGGGAGGATGTGATTATGAAGGATACATGATGAGGCTGGCCATTGGGGGCAACAGCCCACGTTATGGCTTGTAAGACAGAGATTCTACTGGGATTCTATGGAGAATAACATCAAAGAGTATGTTACGCAATGCAAAAGGTGCATTCTGGGGAAGTCACCTGAGCCAGAGGCTAGAGGGCCGCTTGTCACAGTTACAACAACTGCACCACTTAAACTAGTGTGTATCGACTTTTGGTCTGTGGAGGATCGTAACCACACGTCTGTGGATGTGGATATACTTATGATAACAGATCCTTTTACAAAGCTAGCTTATGCATACTCCTACCCATAATATGATCTGTGCACTTCCACCAAGATCCAAGGCCAAATGGCCGCAAATGTTGAACACATTAACATTTGCATACAATTGCACTGCACAACTATTGGCTTTCTGCCCTTTTTCCTGATGTTTGGCCGAACACCTAAATTACCCGTTGATGTCATGTTTGAAAGTGTTCTTATGGACGATGAGATCACTGACGTGGATAAGTTCAGTCTCTTGGAAAAGATTTAAGAGAAGCCATGTCGTTGGCACATCAACATGTAGCACAGCAGCAGAACAAGCAAGCTGAAAACTACAATAGGATGTGCAAAGGCCATTCACTGGAATTGAGAGGCAAACATAATTTAAGAGGCAAAACGAAACTATCAGATCTATTGGAGAGCACAGTATATGTGGTAGTGAGCAAAAACAACTCCTTGAATACTTCCAGAATTCGTGATCCCAACACAGGACGGATTAAAACCATCCACAGGAATTTGCTAATGCCAGTCAATTCTTTATTAAACCTGTAAACAGACTCATTCAAACAATGTCCTCACAAAGCATTAAACACATTATCGCTTCTTTAGAGTCATCTTTGGAATAAAAGATCTTTTCAGATTGTTGTTTTCTATGACATTAGACATACAGTACAGTGGTAGCTGATGGGATGTCTAGAACTGTGTACATGGTATTGCTTTCTATAGTCAGATGGGGGATTAGCTACCCTCTGTTTGATTTAATCCTTCAAAGGATAGCTTTCTAGCTGAGTGATCACTTGTGGTTTTGAATACCCTATCGTCTTCTTTTCCCATAAAACACACACCTGCACAAAGAAATTATGACATCGTTAAACTGGCTGTCAAACTAGCATTAGAAGTGTGGTTTCATTGGTTAGAGGGGACTGAACTCCCATTTGTAATGTATACAGATCATAAGAACCTTGAATACAAGCTAGATGGGCACTTTTCTTTTCTCTATTCCAGTTTTCCATCTCCTGCCAGGATCCAAGAACACCAAAGCCAACGCCCTGTCTCGTATTTACCCATCTAGTCCAAAACCAGTAACAGCAGACATTACAGATGGCAGCTAATGTTTTGTAGTAGCCATCAGTTGGGACATAGATAGAGAGATTGCCCAAGCAAACCAGAATCACGCTATCCCACCTCAGTGTCCACCAGATAAAATCTATGTTCCCCCAAATCTCTGTGACAATCTCATCACGTGGGTTCATACCTCGGTGGCCACTGGACATCCTGGCGTTGCCAAAATGTACCAGTTATTAAACATCAAATATTTGTTAGAATCTATGTTAAGTGATATCCAACGCTTTATTTATATTATGCTCCACCTGTGCTCAAGCCAAAGTCCCCAGAACGTGGCCAGCTGGCAAGTTACTTCCACTCCTGGTTCCCCAACACCCATGGTCCCATCTAGCCATAGATTTTGTTACAGACTTACTATACTATCAAGGTATGACCACCATTATTGTCGTCATTGATCGTTTTTCTAAATCCCTTAGACTAATACCTCTTCCAGCCCTAACCACAGCATTTGAAACCGCCAAGTTGTCATTTTAACACGTATTACGATATTTCGGCATACCTGAAGACGTTGTGTTGGACAGAGGTCCCCAATTCACGTAACAAGTATGGAGAAATTCATGGATTAATTGGGAATTTAGGTTAGTCTTACCTTATCACCCACAAGCCAATGGTCAGGTTGAACGAGCCAACCAAGAGATAGGGAGATTCCTAAGAACCTTCTGATTGGACTGAAGAATGGTCACACTTTCTTCCATGGGCAGAATATGGGCAGAATTCACTCCGCCACTCAGCCACACTGCTCACCCCTTTTCAATGTGTGCTTGGGTGGTTTCAGAAAAGTGTAGGGACCTGGAAAGAGATCCACAGACACCTAGAACAAGCAGGTTCAATAGTATAAGGAGTTAGCCAATCATCATTGCACCGAGACACTAGCCTACGAACCAAGGGACCGGGTATGGCTATCCACCAAGGACCTTCGCCCACAACGGGGTGGCCGAAAGCTGATGCCTTGATACATTGGTCCCTTTTATATTGCCCGATGAATGAGGTGACATACAAATTGCATTTGCCACATCAGTATCGCCTATCACCCAGTTTCCATGTCTCTCTCCTCAAACCCGTAGTTCCCGGCCCATTGGATATGGCATCCCCAGCCGAAACACCGCCACCACCACTGGAAATTAACGGACCACCAGCTTACACAGTCAGAGCCATTATGGACTCTCATCGCCGTAACGGGAGCCTTCAGTACCTCACTGACTGAGAGGGCTATGGCCCAGAGGAACTCTGTTCACAATCACCATGCTTCTTTATATACCGGCACTTTTAGTACTTTGCGATGTCTCACTCCAGGATTCGTGTCTGGAATGTTACTGAGCCGTTGTTTACATTCCTGCTTATTTGGTCTTGACTCTAGCTTTGTTTAGTTCTTTGCCCGTTTGGTTTAGCCTAGGTCATGCCCATTATCTAACTCTTTTCCACATTTACTGATTTAAGAGTATTGCCAAGCCCTCCTGTTTTGTTTGCTTGCGTATCTTTTAATAAACTTGACCTGCACTTGCATCCCTCCCTTCGGATCCTGACAACTTGATTCAGTTAAGCAAGCCTTCAGGAGCATCCAAATGTGAAAGTCAGTTGTGGTTGCAATGGTTGCAAAGACTTAACATTTTAAATGCAAAATGCAAAAACAAATTAAGAATTCATTAATTGTATACTCTCACTTTTATTCTATGTTACTAAACATATTACTGTCAGTTATCTCTTGAAAAAAAGAAAAAAGTTTTCATGTTTATTTTTACAAATGTAATGTTGCTTTCAAACTTTTATATTATATTATATTCGTCATGGACGCTCCGCCTCGCACAGCAGTGCATGTGATCGCGCATGGTGGTTGCCATGGTGACAAGCTCCCTGTGCGTTGTGTTTATGTTTGGTTTCGTGTTGTTAACGCCCTTGATTTATCCGAGCTGTGTCTCGTTCGTTTCCTAATCAGTCTGTGTACTTAAACCCCTGTGTGTCTGTATACGTGGTCGAAGACTGTCTCCGTTATGTCCACCAGCTCGACGGCTATTAGGATTATTTTGAGCTAAAGCTTTTTAACTTGTACTCAAATCTCAAAGCTCAAATCTGACACTGTAGCATTTTGAAACCAACATAGAAAGGGATTCAATGCTTTACTCTGACCACTTTCATATTATTTCATATTTACTCTCTGGGAAACCGTAAACTCTCACTAATTGGAGTTGAGACAGACACTCAATCAGCATCAGTAAGTGGCTTGAGAATATGGCTCTGCCAAGATCTATACAGTAACAGTTTCAGGTCATGCACTTCAGAATGTTTTCTTGATCAAAATGCTCTGATGTCTCAGTAATATGTAATTCTGTACTAAGCAGGAATATTTATTATCTTCAGACTAATTTCCACATAAGCACTTCCACAAGCCCTAATCTGACATAAGCAGATGATTACTCATGCTCTACTAATTTGCATTTCAGCCACATCCAGTCTGAATATGCCTTGAATAAACCCTGACTCAGTTGTCTCTGGCTGTTGCTCATTAAAAGTACAACATTTCAATTTTTTCTTTCTGTTGCTTCTGCTCTATCTAAAGCGTGCTTTAAATGAATACACTATACTGTATAAAACTTTATTATCAAAGGCTCTCAAATACATTGTCAGAAAGAGACAATAACAGAGTAATTGTGATGTTAGGTGACCCCCTCGCTGACTGACTGGTTGAGACCCATTTTAAAATGTCTCTGAGAATTGTCAAGAATACAGTATATGACCGGTCATACCTTTACTGAAATCTTTTATCCCATTGTAATTTGCCCACAATACTCATTCATTCATCATTTATTCATCTTCAGTTGCCTGCTTTACAGTCGAGGTAGATCCGGAGCCTATTCTTGGGCGCAAGGCAGGTATACACCCTGGATGGAATGCCAGTCAATCGCAGGGCGCCACATACACACACTCATTCACACCTAGAGGCAAGTTAGAGTAGCCAATCAACCTACCGGCATGTTTTTGGGAGGTGGGAGGAAACCGGATTACCTGGAGGAAACCCACGTGACCCATGCGGAACTCTACACAGATAGTAACCGGAGCTCAGGCTCAAACCCTGGACCCTGGAGCTGTAAAGTACCAACACTACCTGCTACTCAGGGCTTGACAATAAGCTTTTTCAGGGTATACAATAAGCTTTTACTTGTCCAAAGGCCAAAATCACTTGTCCACGAAAAAAGGTCAATAACAACATCTGCAAATGACGGCTGAATTGCATAAGTTCATTAAAACTCATCAGTATGTGGCGTCAGTATTCCGTACAGTGCATCTCTATGTGTAACTGAGACAGCGTTAAGTGAAATGACATTTTAATATTTCTTTGATATCTAATGTAATAATACAACGCCGTGTTCTCCATGTAAAAACCGTTCTATTTAATACATTTTGTCACATTTGATGTTATGGGAGAAGTGAACTTGTATGCTGACGTGAATGCTTAATCAGTCAGGGCAAAAAGCTTTCCCTCCCCTCCCCATGACATTAGCTTCTCAACATTTCCCCACCCGCAGTGTTCATGTCATGTAGGGGGTCTGTCACTATCTACTGAGATTTTAACATAAATTACTGTGTGGATGTCCTTCTAAACAGTTTTGATGAAAAAAGGAATAAATAACAATAATACCAGTTTATATTTAATACATGACCAGTGTTCTGATGATTTGTCCTACCTTATCGAACTATCCTACCATAGCGCGCATATATAGGTGTTCGTCAAACAGTACCGCAATATTTTGTGCTACTTTTCGACTTTATTACCGTGACCTTGTGCAGAAAAAATTCCTCCAGCAGAAAACTATAAGTAGCATATTTTGATAGTCTAACTTATCAGAAAATGCCTCCAGCATAAAAAACTGTAGAAAGAAACGTTCATTAAAACCCGAAAAATGTGGAATACTGAAGTGTACTGAATATTGCGCTCTTACGATAACGCAAAACATCCCTTGTCCTTCGTCGTAGCTCACCCAGTCAAATTTATCACTCCAAGTGGCCGCCGGAAGTCAATCTTTTTCAATTTGAGCTGGCGATAACCACAGCAACCCCAAACAAAAAATAGACTAGTGAATTTTGCAAACTGAATTTGACTGGTCAAATCTGAGCACTGGAATGAGCAACCTGAATATAGTTTTAGAATATCTGAAAACTGAATTGTTGAATCTGAATTTGTGAACACTGAAAAAACCTATTTGAATATTGATGCTTGATTTTTGAAAACGTGAATTTTAAAATGTGAATCTCTGAACTCTGAAATAAAATTACTTTGAATTTCAAGGAGGTTAATTCAAACCAAATCAATACAGATGTGTGGTTTTCGAAATAATATATTTCAATGCTATGAATTTAATGGTGTTTAACTTTCATTATTAAGAATTCAATGGCTTTTAAAATTCAGATCTTTATGTCTCTTTTATGCTTCCATAGCGCGCCTCGGTAGTCTACTCTGCTAGGAAAGCTGCACATTTAAGCTATATACTGTAATTATTCTTAAACTGTTCACTCCTCTCAGAACACATTCGTTTTTGTTTTGTAAAATAATTTGTTAGTTTTTTTCTTATGTTATTTTTACCTTGCGTTTTTACTTGTCAGACACAAACTTTCACTTGTCGCGGACAAGCGTTAATGTCGAGCCCTGCTACTGTTTGTGGCTCATTCAGGAGTCATTTTCCACCTTATTAATCTTGCAACTAATACCAATCACGTGAAATAAGGCTTGGACAAAAAAAAACAGTATAATAACAATTGTGTGCAAAATTTGTGCAATTAGCCTGGGTTGTGGAGAGTGTGATTCATTTTAAATCTATGTAAACACTAGTGAACTTAAACATGCTCCTGTGTTTTGACCATGTTTAAAAAAACATTTTTTTAAAATGTTGTAATTTCAGGCAGCATCATGACAGCTATGAAATTTTCGGTAACACTTTACTGTAGGGCAGTGGTCAGAAGGCTACATGACACCTACATAAGACCTTCATGACAACTGACATAAACATTTATAAACGCTTATTCAAAGAGGCGTCAGTTAAGTTGACAAAAGCAGCCTTTATGACAGCTGACGCCTGCTGGAATAAGTGTTTATAAATGTTTATGTCAGTTTATGTCAGTTGTCATGAAGGGCTTACGTAGGTGTCATGTAGCCTTCTGAACACTGCCCTACAGTAAAGTGTTACCAAATTTTCCATAGCATTACTGTAGAGCACTCTGGCTGACACAGCAACTATTTTCTTTTTTTTACAGGCCCTTGAGATGCCTGAATGAATATAGAATTTAAAGTGTTTAATAATATTTTCAAATCTACCATTATGCAAGGGTAATTATAGGCCTTAAACTCAAGTCTATTTCCAATTAATCCTACAGTAATGGGATAACCAGTGTAAGCATGGTAAACAAACACTGTTATGAGGTGACCTCCACCACCCTGTCCTCAGATTGTAAATAATTAAAGTGTCATAGATTTTCTCATGTGGGAGGTATAAAGGAGATATTAAGCACTGGGCATGTCAGCCATTTCTCTCTCATCATACAAAACAATAGTCGTCCTGGTGCCTTCATTCATATTATAGTCATTTATATATGCTTTTATTTGATAAACATGCCAGGCATTCAGACTTTCTTCTTGCAACTCTGGTAATGTTGACACTAATAGAAGATCATCATTACCTATTAACCAAATATAAGGTTAACAGATAACCTCCTATTTTCATCCTTGTTGAATTAAAGGAACATTTTAATACCCCCCTGGTTTTATTAGTTCCTACTTGTTCATTTCAAGAAAATCCAACTCAGACTCCAACTCCATCAGACAACTGAATGGAGTTAGCAAAGTAATTGCAACATAGAGTATGAGTGGCCCATGGTATTTAGTTGCGTTTGCAAAGATCTGTCATTATTAAGCTCATAATGTCCAAAGCAATCATGTTTTGTACCAGAGTTGCTCCAGACACAGTCATTTGGATCAAAATGGCTGCTTCATGACTGTCATTTGTTTTTAGAGATGATAAAGAATGATTGATGTCATATTATTATCTTGTATATCAAAATACATTATTATAGTATACAATTATAACCTTCAAAGATGTTTTACATATTAAGGATATTTAGCCCCAGTCAGAATGTTTCTTAGAGTTAACTTACATGTAAACTGATCAGTGTCATCCCACTATACACTATACAATAAAAAAATAAAAATAAAACTTAAACAAAACAGGGCTGCTGTAAAAAACAATCTGAGAAAAATCAGAAAAAACAAGAACAGAAATGAAAACAATTGCAAGATTCCTTTAAAACCCCACCATGTCTTTATTCAGAAAAGCAGATTTGCACGTTTACAGGATACATTGTTCTCATTAGCATTACTTAAGATGCATCTGCACTGAAAAAAATATGTAATTTCTGTTTGTCTTGACTGCCATATTTAATCCATTCTCTCACTATTGTGTTCACCGGTATGAATAAAGAGCTCTGCCACTACAGAGATAACAAGCTGCAGACGTTTGCTTAGGTTTACATTTAGATACTTTAGGAAATGCATCAATGTGTCAGGTTAACAAGCATTACACATGCTTTTTTTTTTTTTTTTTGATTATTCTCTTTGGCATTCAGCATTTTCTAAATTGGGTTAATGTATGTGCTTCCATGTAAATCAAAATACAATATGGAATAAACATGAAATTAATAAACCAGAGTGCACACCTTGACCTATTTCTACATGTCTTATTGTCTTATTCTGCAACAGTCATGTGCATCAACCCTTGCTGCTATTGACTGATCAACTGTCAATATCTAATATTTAAAAAAAAACAATTGTTTGCAACGGCCTGCATTATATCACTGGAGTCTAGATCATCAACAATGCCATAGGATTTGATGTGACCGCGCGTGCCATGGCAACGCCGCCATTAGCTGTGTGTGTGTGTATGTCCGTCTAGTCTCACCCTGTGTAATCATGTCATGTGACCCACCTGTGTCTCGTTAGTCTGTGTGATTAGTGCCCCTATAAATATCCCCGTGTACCCGTCCTGCTTTTTCTTTCATTGTATGTTGTGTAGTGCGTTGAATAAACGTTGAATGTGTGTCTGGAATAAATGTTTAAAACGGCTTTGCACTTGTCTCCCCGCGCCGCTACAGCCATGACAACATGCAGAAATGTGCAAATAAACTTTTATGTGTTGCCCAAAAGAAGTACATTTTGATTGGGTAGCTTTTTAATATAATAATTTGTCTAATTGCTAGTATTTATTCTTTATTATTAATTCTTTACCAGTTATATAACCATATACTGACCTTATGACTTATGACATCTAAACTTCTAATATATCCCCATATTGTTTTATACAGTATCTTCAAGTGATGTTCACTTTATTGAGCAGATTCTCATTATGACTTGCCAAATGGTTTTAAGCTCATAAAGCTCTGATGGAATGAACTTGCACTGGCTGCAGATTTACTGTAGCCTGCCTTTGTTTGGCTTCCATGCTGCTTCCATTACTCATGAATCCAATCTTGAAAGAAAACCCCTATAGTACTTACTAACAGCAGATTTAGCTGGAGTTCTTGAGTGCATTGTACTAATGTACTACTTGTTGTTATTCCATTTGCATTGAATGCAGAATATTCTTGATTTGTTACAGATGGTCTTTATAGAAGATAGGAGGCCTGAATGAGGTTTTTGAAAAACAGTAAACGGTACAAACAGTAGTTTGCTACAGAATTGGGCAGCGTAACAGCTGACGTGTCAAAAAGAGATAATAAAATTTAATGGTGTCTATTGAAATTGAAAAAAATATTTGAAATTAATTGAGTATTAGGTTATGCTGTTACATTTACAATGCATATAAAACTTATTACATAACCATTTCAAACAGATCATCTCCATTTTAATCACAGACAGAGAGAATAGGAGAGAGAATTAATTGGGTAATTGTCATCATTTTATCAGTTAAGATCATGTGAGGCTTTTCTTAAATCCTGCAGTGTTTAAATCATTAAAGTAATTGTGAACAGCCTAGTTACTTAGAGCTCACCATCTATGATGCACTCAGAATGGTTCCCTAAAGCTTTGTGCCATATCAGCTTTCTACACACCTACATAACCTGTTTAAATCTACAGCTTTTATTGTCTTGAAATTCCCAAATTATCCCCATTCTATTAGTGAAGTTTTTCTCAAATACAATTTGTGATTTTATTTTTTGGTCTAATGTAATCAGATAAAGCATAATTATATGGAGGTGGATAGGAAGAAGTCAGACAAACTATTGAGCAGAAGACTGACACCCACTGTATAGAAAGGAAAATTATTGTATAAATAAAATGGCTGCAAAAAATTGTTGTGGTTGACAGATTTCTGCATTTGAGCTATGGCTTATTGTGGTTTGGCAAAGAAACATAATAAATGATGAATTATGCAATACCGTGGCATATTTATAAGTTAATAGATACACATGTGGTATGTAGGCTTGTAAGGGTCCAGACAGTGTTAGAGTAGATGCTAGTACAAGAGATTAATTCGGGGGAAAAAAGTTATTTTGCAACCAACACAAAACACACGAAAGCATACTCAAATGCTAATGTAAAACCCAAACATATAAATGATAACAATAACTGAAACAAACAATTCAATATTCATTCCAACTCCCAATATGGACAATGGCTATGGACAGAGGAACAGTGGGGCATCAGACTTCATTTTTCATTTGTGTTGGCATTTCCCTACCTCTGACAGGTTAATGAAATTATGTCTGTCTTTGTTTCCATGACATTGATTCTTGCTCAGCCACATCAACAATAAAGTTATCGTGGAAACTTTTGGGACACTTTAGTAACCCTGACTTTTGTACACATCCATTTGTTATTGTAAAAACATAATTGTAAATGTTATGGCAAAAACCTGTAAGTGAAGCAGAATAAAACGTATGAACTCCCTTTAGTCTGTAGGTGTTAATTTTCAGAATTCACATCTATCAATATACATGTGGTCCAAACATGTAAATAAATTGTAGAATAGAGCCACATAGCTCTGTAAATGACTCCTTTTACATTTACATTTTTGACATGCACAGCAATGACTGGCACGACTCTGTTTGCCTTGATAAAGTTTGGATTGTATTCCTATCTGACACTTTCCTGTTGCAAGGCAGTAAAGGCTACCACAGATATAATCACAAAATTAAATAAAGTGGAACATCTATTACACTGTAAAAAGAATCTTGTAAAAAACAACAAAAGGTCTGGCGGCTGCGGTGTCCAGAGGATTACAGTTAAAGCTACAAGATGTAATATTTTAGAATTTCGCCCTCTCTGGTAGAAAAGCACTATTGCACACTACTTGCAGGAGAACATTTCGTAACGTGGGTTGTGCTGTGCCCTTCTCCAGTGCACGGAATAATCTCACGGCTGTGAGTGGCAAGTCAATACACATTCAGAGATAATTTAAGGCTGTGTCCCAAACCGCAAAGTCCGCACTATGCATGCATAAATAGCAATGACACCAAAGGTGTACTGACATACTACTTAGTATTCATGACTCTGATGGTATAATTACTGTATCTGTGGCTTTATTATTGTTTGATCAGTATTACAGAAGTGTTATGAGAATAAACTTTATTGTGCACATCAATGTGACTGTCACAGTTACTGAGTACTATCAACAAGAGCTTGTCTTTTAGCTAGCGCTAGCCAGATCTGCCTGAACCTACAGCAGTCTGCCTGTGCCTCGCAGAACATGTGGTGTAACTGCACATTCTGCAGGATCATAAACAGATCATAACCTACAGAACGAAGCTAAAGATTAGCTCTGGTTGAGGGGGAAGGGGTTACTCTGCTGTAATCTCACAGTGCACTCCTTGCGCTAAATTTAGCACAGGATGAGGGGCTCTCCCGACACTCCGAACATCTCCGTGGCTAATAGACGCAAACTAGACCACTAACTCTAGCTAACTAGCTAAAATATAGTGTAGAGAACAAAACTATCACATCTGGTCACTTTCGATGTGTGTATTTTTATTACCTGATCTGTGTTCTCTATATATTATTTTGTTCTCCAGCCTGTCAAAAACGTTTGGCACAAGCCGTATAGTGTTAGTGCGCTACCTAAAACCCAGACCAGATAATAAAAAGACACAGATCAGTGAAAAATATAAACACAGAGGGTGCAAATCACTCACTCTCGCCCAATATATAACCAAGATTTTGAAATACAAAAATACAGAGAAACACACCAACACCTCCCATTAGTCACTAGCCGGCTATCATGAGTTCTCTAGCTAAACAACTTCACAACTGGGCATATAAATTGCACAACAAGGATAAATCAGCTGACTATCATTCACTAGCTTTCAACCAAATTAAAGAACAAAAAATGTCTAACCTGTTCAGCAGAAGAAAAAAAGCTAAACTCCATCAGTCCTAAATCCTTTTTCCTCTTACTAGACTCTCTCACCCTCTTATTCCTGATTGGCTGCTGGTTCTTGCCTGTCACCATGTAGCCTGACTTCTTTGTGCCTAAAGCTGGAGCGTGATGACGTTTGACATATCTGAGTGGGCATATGACATGTACATTTGAAATTTCCAGTTCGAGCCCAACAGCTCTGACTGTGAATTACTGAGTTACTATTACAGGATTCCCAGGGAGACTCACAGCTCAAGAACATCATGTTTTAGAGTATCTTTTTCTCCCCTGACTCAATAATGCTTCTTTTTTTTCACTGTATCTTTAAATTAGAGTAACAACAGATTACCATTAAATTATGGTAATCTGCTATGTATGGTTAATGCATTTCTAGAAAAAAGGCTCCCAAGTGGCGCAACAGAAAAGCATTTGCCTGACAATGCTGGGAGTCCAAGAGAGCATAATTGGCCTGGCTCTCTGGGTGGGAAGTATGGCATTACTCTCTCCCCTGTCGATCCGAGTGACATTAGCCAGTCGTGGGAGTCTGTAAGGTCTTGTGCATGGAAGAAAGCAGTTAGCGCTTTCCTCCAAGTGTATTCGGCTGCCCTGTGATGTTGCATGAGCAGCATTTTGAAAAGATGTGGTGGCAGAACTCCACATGTCTTGAAGGGAGCATGTGTTAGCTCTCACCCTGCCCGGTTGGTAGCTGTTGTCCTAGTGGGTGGAAATTGTCAATGACCAAGTTGGGACAAAATGGGATAATTAAAAAAAGGGAAATGTGATGTAAATATAACAATATTAGTGGTAGAATGGAACAGCTCTGATTTTCACAATTTCATCACTTTGCCACTCAATTTGGAAAGGGAAACACGAAAGGAGTTGCTGTATTTAGACTAGGTTCAATATTGTATCATTACATGAAAAGGCTTGGCAGAGCTGTAGTAAACATAGAGGTTAGGGGGAACATGCCCATGACCTATAGAAACTGTAGGCATGTCAGTATATTGATATAGGGTGTGAGTAAGATATTCTAGATGTGATAGGCCACAATTTCTTCATGGCCAAGTGTACCCAGGTCTAATATGAAACAATGTGATATCAACAAGGGCTGTTGAACAAAGGGGAGTGGCGAAAAACATTCAGTACACCAACTGGGATCATAACCAGAACTTAGAAGTTGGGGCAAACAAGCAGAAGTTGAGGCACTTCCAAAAACAAAAGAACAACCAAACAATAAGGCAGTTTTTTCTTTACCAAAGCCGTAGGACTACCATTACCATTATTATTAAATGAAATGTGATGATCTTGGGTTTTTTTGGGTTTTTTTTGTCTCCCACTTCTGCTGTTAGTTCTGTTTCAAGCTCCAGCTCACCTTAGTCAACATGCCAATCAGTGAACAAAGACACCACACCTTTGATTAGCTGCTTAGGTGTGTTGAGAAACAATATAGACCAAACGTCTGTTATATATTTTGCACTTAGGAGATAGATATCAATTTAAAATGTTAATCCAATTTACTAGTAAATTCCAGAACATTCTATAGAAATAGTAATTCAATATTTCTAAGACAACTGACCTATTGTGTAAACACAAACTTATAAATAAATGGTAGCCTAGAATTTTTATATTTTCTGGCCTTAAGCAGTATCACTGAACTTTATTGTACTTAACTTAATTTTATTGTAATCATACATATAAAAGCAGAAATGGCTGCAGAAAAGTTATTTTCCACAGTCATTTTGTGAGTGGGTATATAACAACTACAAAAAATATTCGGGGTATTGTGCTCCTTTAAGAAACTACAATGCATCCATCACAGTCGTGTTCCAGGTGAGCCCGTGGCGCGTGAGCTGCCGATCGTGGGTGTGTGCGCGCTGCCGATCGTGGGTGTGTGCGCGCTGCCGATCGTGGGTGTGTGTGCGCGCGCCCTCACCAGTGAAGTTTGTAATGAACTGCTCGTAGTGGTGGTTCCTTCTCTACGTTATCGCACCATGTTATGGACTCAGGAAGGACGGCTATACTAACTTTGTATAATTCCAAAGCTTTACCTGACAAATCTTTGAACTTGGCTTTGAGATTAGACTAAATTCCGCTTCAAACAACGGCACGTGCAAAGCGGAGCATTTTGCAGTTCCCATAAGAAGTACAGAAGATACAGGTTCGCGCCCATCTGAGCATCGTTCAGCCGGTAAGATGTTTAATTCATGCTATGTCTCGGGAATAATATTTTTCTTTGTGACCTAACTGAACAATTTACTCTCCTCCTCTGGCTATCAGTAAGTCATGTTTTCAAAAAATATTATATATATCTTATATATGTAGCAAAGCGAGCATCTCTCGACCGTGCAATGTTGTC
This sequence comes from Olivaichthys viedmensis, assembly GCA_028565825.1. Taxonomy (NCBI): domain Eukaryota; kingdom Metazoa; phylum Chordata; class Actinopteri; order Siluriformes; family Diplomystidae; genus Olivaichthys; species Olivaichthys viedmensis. The sequence continues at coordinate 12,699,294 of JAOUQW010000047.1, read as the reverse complement.
AGACTCGTGCAATAATCTAATGTCTCCTCTATACCTTTTTAGTAGCAGGTGTTTTGCATTGGTATTAATCTGTCACCTGGAGTTACAAGGAAAGCTTCCCATGCGAGTGCAATGTGTTATGAGCAGTTTCGCCAACTACTCAGAAGAATTTTAAATATATATATATATATATATACAGTATAAAAGAAGAAAGTTTTCTTTCGTTTTCTAATCATTTAGTGGGCGTGAAAGTGCACTCAAATAATATCGTGTAATGTCCATAATGTCGTCCTTCCTTCACGTGGTGCTAGAATGTGATCGACCTTGTTAGGTGGAACCAAGCGCAAAGACGCACAAGCGCAAGTCTCCACGGCTCCGTTACTCGCTGCGTGCGTGTGGACAGCGAGCACATGACTCGCCTAGGTCGGGTCTCAAAAGTCGCGTTTAGACACAGAGAACACAAAAGAGCGTAAAAGGTTCTTGGTTCTTGACCTTAGGCACAGCCTAAGAACCTTTTCCAGTAAACACTGTAAAAAGGGGTCTAATCTCAAGCCATAATTGTGATGTGATCATAGTAAATTTATTATGGAGAATTAAGGTGCTTATCTTTTTAAGGTGCTTACCTATCATTTTTTTCGGTTGTTTGCTTCATATATCTGGAGCTAAGAGTGTTGCTCTAAGCTATTATTTCATTGTCTTTGATTGTTTATGCGATGTTTGTTTTAAGAGATCACTTTATAAGCGCTTGCGATAAACTTGGACCACCAGGTGGGCTTAATTAAACTTTTTATCATTCCATTTCTGTCCTCTTACTACCCACATTATGAAAGCATGTGGAGGGACCCACAATTGCACTGTTTGTTGTCCTGCTAGACCCTGTACAAGCTTGTGCTACTCGAAACACCCTACAGTGTTCATTAAAAAAAAAAAAATTTGTGATAGACAGGGTCAGCCTTAGTCTTTTGGGGGCTCTCTCTAAGCAGAAACTAATTTGCGGGGCCCCCCTCACAGCAGCTCACTTGGAAAGCTCTTATGCCCAATCAGAGCCTCCAGACCATCTCCTTCGCTATTGGCTGCAAAGTAGTGTTCTCTTCTAGCCAGTTCGGACACCTGGTTGTTAACATGTGGGTGAAGCATTCCCTTTATAAGAGGCACTAAAGAAATGTTCAGTTAGACCCTGTCTTTGTCTAGCTTGGTCAATTTTGGGTTAATCTTAGCTCTTAGTAGTAGTTTAAGTGCGACTCATATTGTGCTTTATGCATTTACTGTTTATCCATTCGCCACTCTGTATATGGCCTAGGGAATCGGACAGGTAAGTGCGTGGACATACATTACCGCGTAGGTTTCTATGTTTGTTTGGACACACTAGGTTAGCAGGCAGGTGCCGCCCTCTGTATGTTTGGTTATTGTACTCTTTTGTGTACTCATTTGTTTAAAGTAGTTTGCTGGTTTCCCCTTACATGAGGAGTTGTTTATTTATTGTCTTCTGTGGTGCCTGTCTCAGCCTTATCTCACCCTTACCCCTGTTCTGTCAATATACGTATTGTATGTATGCATGTACTGGTATGTATTGCATGCTCAGTAAACAAACATTTAGTACATACAGTATATGTTGTTTTCATGTGTGCTCTGATCGTTATGCTAAGCCCATCCCACCATCACCCACCTAATCACCACCATTACTACTCTCCCTCTCTAGACCTTTCTTGGGGGTGTAGCATCATAATACATTTAAAAATGGCATACCTCGGCAATCCATCAGAGCCATCAGAACCTTTAGATGGATTGCCGAGGTATGCAATTTTTACACTAAAGAGACTGCTGATGGTCAAAACAATTAATCTGAAATTGTAACAGCCAAATTTGGTACTTCCTCTTTAAGGCATTTTGTGTGCTGCACATTATTAGTAATGTACACCCCGCCTGCCAGTTGCTGTCACATTGAGCCTGTATTAATCACAAAGGTTGTATGAGAGCAATTAATACCCTTCATGTTTAAAGTAGCCGTGTGGCCTGGATTGTAGGGTTGGTGTAGCAAATAAACAAGCAATCTGTGAATACCGCCAGAAGTGTGCGCATGCGACTGCTTTCTAAGCTGCCTACTGCATCATACTTAGAAGGTAATGCAGCTTCTCCGATCCTGCTGAACCGGACGACTAAATGCAATTACAAAATGCAAAGTTCTGCAGTTTCAATTCATTGTTCATGTTTTTAGACTTGGTACCGAACTGACAACTAGATGACTGATCAACTGCTGCTAGCCCACCACACAAATAAACCTAATAAAACAAGTTCCTTCTCTTCCTCATGTTCTTTCTTTTTTGCTCCAAAAGGATGAATCCTTTTCAGTATGCTGAAATTTGCTTCATGTCATTCCATGTGTTAACATCACATACCATGGAATGATATTATAGAGTGCTGGGGTTTGGCACAATCATGATTCACAACCAGGAATAAAGGCTGCACCATCAGTTTGATTTTAAAACCTCCTATAAACTAAAAAAAATTCTTAAAAGGCTATACTGGGGCAATCATTTATCAAATATATTGGAATTCAGGTGTATTATACTATTATTATTAGCCTTTTTTCCCTACCTGTGACAGGGATCCCTGCTGGCTGTGGGGCCCTAAGCAGCCATTTAGTTTGTTTAGGGCCTGCCCTGGTGATGGATGCGCCAGCCCAAAGGTGTGCTGGTTCATCTGACATTTGCCAGAGCTGCCTGGTAGACAGTCATAAATGATATGCTGGAGTTATAAATGATGTTTCATCTCATACAGTTGTAGCTGCAGGTAGACTTATATAAGCTACCTTCAAGCTTTAGCTCACTGTCAGATTTCAGGTAATTTCACTATACCTTGAATGTCACATATCTGAGCTTTCATTGGTATATAACTTGCCAGTGTTACGATCATATGTTACAGCAGGGTTTATTTTTTTCTGTCTTCTATTTGCATTGTTGAAATACTGGTGCATTCAAGAAATAGCATACCAAGAATAAACAAACCAGCTAATACATTTTTTATAGATAAGAGAAGTGCCATGGACATAGTTATAGATAAATTATCATTTCATCTTATTAAAGATGCAATGTTATTAAATGGTGCTGATTAAATGGTGCTGGATATGGCTGCCTAGGTTGTTAAATTGTTGAATATTATGTGAAAAGTTATATTACAAATAATAAGATCTGAGACGTCTGATTTCTATCCAAAAACAAAGGACATGAGATCATAAAGCTAGCCTTAACAGTGCTACATCTCCCACTTGTCATGTCCCATTTCCCCACTTTCTACACCTAAATAGACCTATTGGGTGTCTGACTTTAATGTAGATATTTAGTTCATTTCTTTTTGCTTTGCATATCTGATGCTTACATTAACTGGACCTGAGGCAAACTTGTATTTTATATTCAGGGTGTGATTCACAGAAAGTTATAGTAAATGGGACTCATTGGGCACAAGGAATGAGAAGACATTAGCAACCAGCCGTGAAGCCGCACTGATTTTAAACAGTTCCATTTATTCAGTGACTTGTTTTGTGACAACAGCATCAGTTGGAAATCAAATGAAAACAAGGAGACATTCTGGAACCACTTTGTTGAATGTCTTTCCTCACAGATTTTATTACATTTCATCTTTCCTTAGAGAGGAGTCGTTTATTGAGTGCAGTTCTCTCAACAATTAATATTGAAGTGGAAATAAACTTTATAAATGTTAAGTAAAAGGACTACGGTAGGTAATACCACTAGAACACATCTTGGAATTATACTTTTGGATTTAATCAAAGGAATGCTTAAAGGTAATGTGGTAAATTCAGAGAAGTTGTGTGAAGTATGTTTAGCCTTGAGGAGAAATGTTCTCTTTTTTGGTGGGGCTATTTTATTCTGATGTGCTCCAGTAGGGTTTTAATGCCACGCTGGATTGCTTGCTTTCAGTTGGGGGTTATGGAGAAAATGTTAGAGAAATGATTTATTCTCAAGAATATCCTGTTATTGGTCTAGTCAGATCAGCCCTCAGATTGACCAAATCCCGGTTTTGTTCTGTGTATTATCAAGAGAAGATAACAGCGACCCAGGTTTAAACCACTCTTTTAGTGAGATAACATTCATTAATTTAATCATTCGTTCATTCATCTTCAGTAACCGCTTTATCCTGGTCAGGGTTGCGGTGGTTCCGGAGCCTATCTCTGGAACACTGGGCACAAGGTGGGAATACACCCTGGATGGAATGCCATATGTTTGGGAGTTTGAAGGAAACCGGAGTACTCGGCGGAAATCCATGCGGACACGGGGCGAACATACGAAACTCCGCATAGAGAGTAACCCGAGCTCAGGATCAGACCCTGGAGCTGTGAGGCTGCAATGCTACCTGCTGTGCACTAAAATAATATTATATATTTTTATTAATATGACACATTCTTTCCCCTGTTCCAATTAAAAAATTATTTCATGGGCCCGATCCAATGTTGTGAGGCAAGATCCCTGCACATCCTTTGACCTTGACCCACGCAGAAGAAATATTTTCTCTTTTCTTCTTACCTCCACACCGAAGGCAGCCCAAGGGTTACTGTACTGCCTGACTCCCTAAGAGCCCTAACCTGGCAAGCATCTTCACCCCCAGCTTGTCATAACCCTCAGCATCTTCTCCCAGGAGTTTTATATGTCTCCTGTGCTAGACCAGTGTGGTATGGAGCCAGGATCTGCATCCATTACTCCCACTCCTCGACCTCTGCTCTTACGATGATTAAGAGGTTATCAGAAATTCAATGATGTAATTGGCAGGTGTGAGTCAAGTTAGGAGAGAGGGGGTGTTGCAGCACAGAATCCTGGCACTCCTCCTGATGTAACTGTAACAAGTCCTCAGTCAGGGTTTTGATGCAGAGAGACTTACTGCTACAGGTGTTGCATAATGGTGTCCATTTATCCTACAAGACAAGGGGGCATTATTTTTTACCCATGTGGGGAATGGAAAACGTAGTGCTGTGCAGGTGAGAGGCAGAAGAGTTGGGGGATGGTGTACACACTGCACCCCTTCTCCGTCGCCTGATCCACTTTGATCTGGCAGCAGTTCTATGGTGCATCAAAATCCTTTTGCGCAGATGTCCTGCTTTTTATTTGGCCTTATCTTAGAATCCCTAAAGAAATCAATTAATTTCTTAAATTAAAAACTTATTTAGAACATTGTGGAAGTTTCTCAAAATATGCTTTCAACTTTGTCTGAACAACATACATGTTTAGGTGTCAGTATTACATATAATAAGAAAACATAAGCTGCCATAGGCATATATAGGAGTATTTACATGTAGAAAAACAAGGTTACAGTTTATGACAAAAAGGCAGAAAGTAGTGAGTTACTCCTGTTACTGTTATTCGTTTATCCGTGAATGGTCTATAATCTTTATGACAGCAAACAGTAATGCATAACTTGTTGCATAATTTGAATTATTAAGTTGGAAAATAGCAACATTAGATTCATAGTGATGTATACAGTAAATCAATCAGTAAAACAGTATTGATTTACAGTAGAAGAAGGGTAAAGTTGTTATGAATAATTACTGAAACAGTTACTTCCTACAAACATAAAGCATGGTATAATGGGTGATTGCTTTACTATACATGTCGATACAGACTTGCCTGCTCAGGTTTTACTACTGGCTTTCTTATCATATGCATTAAGCTTATGACTGTTTCCTATGCTGTGTTATGCTAAGGTGCTGTAAGTGCTAATTGATAGCCTGCAGCTGTGAGAAGATGGGCTGCTTTGGGTCTAGCTGGGGGATAGCCCAGTCTTGACATGCTTGGACCCCACCTTGGTGCTTTCCTAGTGATGAAGAGCACCCCTACAATCCTACTCCTTACTCTGTCTGTCCTGTACAGAGTTGAGGTATGTGGCTATTTCCAGGACCTCAACCTAATAATTCAGACTTCCAATTGTAATATTCAATTCCCTACATACCCATATTTAAGGAGTTCAAGCATTGCATTCCATAAATGTAGAAGTGCTTTGTTGTATATGCTTAAAATGATGATGAAATATGAAATATAAATTTAGCTATTTGTATTAGGACCAAAACTAGCCACATTTGTGGAGTCAGACATTGTAATGTTTAATGGTGCAGCCATTACACATTCAATATGTTCATGGAACATTAACTACATGTTGTTGCATCATATGATTTGTGTCTTTCAGTGTGTGTGCGGGAAGACATTCAAGCACACGATGCAGGAATGGAACAGGTATCGAAATGAGTGCCAATGGAATATCAGCTCAGAGCCCACCCCCTCAGGTAACCTAATACCCCTCCATCTGCATCACATAACATCACACATTTGTGAGTAGTGGTATATTTGGCTTCATACATAAACTTACAACAAACAAATAATTGAATTTACCTTATATGTTCTGTCAAACAAACAGATATGCAAAAAAATATGACATATTGTCCACCCACCCTAAATACCTTAGCAAAAATACTGGTCTATTTCAAGCACCCTGTTGCTTGCATGTGAAGTGTAGAAGCCGCGAAATACCTACAATTAGGATCAGCTATAGTGCCTGACATTCTCATAATGCTATGGTGCTGTTTAATTGAAGCATCCTTTACCATTTCCTCAGGTTCGTTCTGCAGGCGCATGTTTGATATGTATGCTTGCTGGACAGATGGGCTGCCCAACACCACAGTCAAAGTGCCTTGTCCTTGGTACTTGCCCTGGTATGATCAAGGTACTTGCTGCTATTGGTTGGTGCACCATAGTTTAATGTGTCAGTGAAATATTAAAAAAGCTTTTACCTGTAGTATAAATAACAATCTTCAGCATAATAAAGCATGAGTATAAGAACTGAGTTACTGTAAGTAATGCGTACCTCATACAGTGCGCACAGGGTTTGTCCTGCGGGAATGTGGTCCAGATGGCCAGTGGCACACCAACAACACCAGTAACACCTGGAGAGACCACTCGCAGTGCAGTGCAGATGGCAGCAAGCACAATGAAGTATGATTTTACTTCAGTCACATTGCAGTCTAGCAGTGGGAACATTTTAAAAGATTGATCGGTCAAATTGTCAAATATATTTTGACCTTAACAATGACCTTCTCTATGCAGACCAAACCCAATCATAACGGGGATTTGGTTTTAGGTCATTGTCTTAAGACTCATTACACTGGCAATGTGAAAATCTCCAGTAACCATCAATCCACTTACGTATTTAGACACAATTCATGAGGTGAAGGACAAATGTTTTAAATAAAAGATGTGAAACAGATTGAGGTAAATTGTAACGTAAAATCCCAGTTGGCATGCAGAGAATTTAATTTAGAACTTTGTAAAAAAATAAAATAATTTAAAAAAATAATAATCTCAACCAAAATCAGATCCAACCAACCTTGAAATGAGATGTTTAGTATATTTATCAGTGTCGAAAAAGTCAGCATGTCATTATTTCTTTCATAGTACTTTGCTCCTTGTACCTCACTTGATATATAGGCTAGGTCATTGTTTTTGAATTTCTAGCTATAGTCTATTGCTTTGAAAATGTTTCACAACATCATTAAAATGTCATGTTCTTTGTCTCAAGATGTTGTCCATAGGACTTTAATAGACATACAGTGTGGAACATTGTGTCAGTGAAATGGGTTGTTACTGGCGAGATATGAAGCTCTGACATTAGACAGTGTTCCCATAGCCTCTAGTCATTGGTTCCTCTTTCTGAATTCTCTTCACTTCACCTTAAACAACAAAATGTTTCCAGACATTTTCTTACAGACTTATTACACTGTATATATGGTATTTGTGTATTGATATATATGATAAGAGACAGAGAGAGCTGCCACATGGATACATTTTACAATGCAGCTTTAATGACTTCTCTCAGAAATAAGATGAAGCTCTTTCTTGTGAAAAGATATTTAGCCACTTTAATGCAGGCTAAAACTATTTTTGCTTGTTGTCACAGGAGAATCGGATGCTGATCCTAGCCTACTTTAGGGTGATGTACACAGTTGGATATTCTTTGTCCCTGGCCAGCCTCACTCTGGCCTTCATCATACTACTTCTTTTTAGGTGAGTCCAAATTGCTCCAGTCTAGTCTGCTGAACACTAAATCTTACTTTTGGAGGAATATAATTTGTCATTTTATCTAGAACTGGCATGGGAATGGCCTATAAAAACACTTGACCAGCTACATGATCAGTATGACTTGCCAATGTGACACTCAACAGCAAACACATAGTAAATCATCATGTGTGTACTGCATTAACATAAGGGGTCATGATCATTTGCAAATGATCATGTGCACATGCATTAGCATAAATGCTACCCATTAGCATTATCATAGCCATTAGCAGCATGTAGTGCTGTACAGTTTTTAGAACAGATCTTTGGCACATTCTTTTAACGATTCTGCTGTTTTGCTGCTAAAGCCTCCAGCTATGAGGTGATATGTTTTGACTGTGTGTAGTCAGCATCAATATTGTCATTAGTAATGGTCATGGACGCTAACAATGACATTTTCTAATAGGTTCCTTTTTGTTATGCAGTACATACTTAAGCTATGTTCACTGATGGTGTTCAGCTCCCTTGGGGGAAAAAACAGCCAGTAGCTTCTATCTGCACTTTGACCAGCAACTTAGTTTTAATATATAATAACACTGTGAAAATAACATTGTAAAAGTACTAAGAAATCCCTGCCAAGTCAAATATTGCTCAATAATTAAACAACTTCTTATTCTTGCTTGTTAATACTTTATTATGCATAACGGGTCCATGAAGCAATAATAGATGCTAGGTTGTTATGAGTAGGTTATAATTTTTTTTAGCTATTGTAACGTTTGTAGCACGGGATAAGAGGCAGGACGCAAGTGCGGGTGATCGGCGTGTTTATTATTATTAGGTTCAAGCCATAAATCATCGTTGTTGAACAGAGGAGGGGTCAAAACACAGGCAGACAAACGTAGAGTAGGCAAATCCATATCGGTAATCGGGATACAGGCGCGGGTCAAAACCAGGAAGTCAAAAACAAACAGATAAACTGAACAAACAGGAATAACTGAAGGCGAGGACAACCAGAACCATAAATGGCATGAATACAGTACAAGACTTCACGATCATAAACTGAAACCAGCGAGTATTTATACACAAACTGATTAACTGGTGAATAGCAAACAGGTACGATCAATTAATGAACAACCAATAGGAAACCGGGGGGCGTGAACCGAACAAAAACTGAGACACGTGAGAAAACAAACAAAAGCACATGACTACATGAAAGACACGACACACACGGAAGTGCGCAGCTCGCCGAGAACTGCGGCGCGCACATAAATCAGGAGCCCGCAGCGGGGAGATCGTGACAATAATCTTATGGCATGTCACAGTAAAGACAGGACACACCAAAATAATAATACCAGTGACGATTTCTATCTTGTTATTGCCAAAATTAGAGTACTTAATGTAAACCTGTATGACTAAACCCAATTGCCTCTGCATTCAGTCAACCTAACTTCAGCCTTATTTCATAATAACCAAAACTGTTATTCAAAATTTTGGTTGATTTATAATGTCTTGATTATTCTTGAGTAATACGTCTTGAGTTCACATCAAAATTCATGGTTACAGATTGTAATTCAGTGTTTATCCATAGTAGTGTTGCTAAAGGACTGTTTTCTGCCTAATTGGAAATGGTTATTTTATGTTTGCTATATTGTAGGAAACTCCGCTGCACCCGCAACTACATCCACAGCAACCTGTTTGCTTCTTTCATCCTACGCGCTGTGTCCATCCTTATACGCGATGCTGTCCTCACCAAAGACATTCTTGAGTTCCGAAACAACAGTGACTTGTCCAATGTCCTCAGTGACCAGGTCTCAGCATATATGCCCGCAGACGGGTGTGCACACATGCATGAACAAAAACACGTACAAAGGAAATTTTTAAGCAGTTTTTTTATTTGAGTGACATACAGTACGCAAAACTAAAGGCTCATTATTCTTAAATTGAAATCAAGATAGTCAGTTAGTTCGTACTAACTGACAGACCATCTGACCTAAGTTTACGTAAAAATAATTATAATCACTTTTAAATGGTGTTTAAAAGGCTTCAACTTTCATTTGCTAGCTTGAGGCGTGGAATTACAATCTACATGTCACAACCTTTAAACAAAACAGCTATTATAATTTTTTATGGAATTAAGGAATGCACTTTTATAGTGGCAGCAAATTAAAATTAATCATTAAAGTCTGGTCAGACGGTTAGACATAATGTTTTAAATATTTTACAGTATTTTAGAATCTTTTATTACCATTTGGGATGCTGGCAACTCAACTACTAAGGGGCCAACAGGATAATCTTCTCAGACCTAAACTCATACATCACCATGTTTCTTTGACCATAGCACTTTAAGTCAAGTGAAATTCTTACAACTTCCCTAAACCTCAAACTTTTTACTTCTGTGCTCTGCCTACAGGCACTGTCTGGCTGCCGCATAGCCCAAGTGGTAATGCAGTACTGTGTAGGGGCCAACTACTTCTGGCTGCTAGTGGAGGGCCTGTACCTCCATAACCTTCTGGTTCTTCTGGTTTTCTCTGAGAACAGATACTTCTGTGGTTACCTCGTCCTCGGCTGGGGTCAGAACATTGTGTTTTAGGAACAGAGATTTTTGGCAATTGGTATAGATGTGTAGCATGGTAACAACCAACAATTCTACACTCAAATAAATTCCCTTTGTACAAGTGATTTATCACTATGACAGCTAAATGAGGTTAACTGTAATTCCAGACTTTTTAGTTTGTTTTCTATTCATTCAACAAGACAGTTTGATACTGTGTTTTGGTTACACAGTAACATCATTCCTTTCCTCAGGCACTCCTGTACTCTTTGTGGTACCATGGATAGTAATGCGTCACCTGTATGAGAACACCAGGTAAGCCTCGTCAGCCATGTTATAGGAACATCAGTCTCTGCTATCGTATTTTAAAGACTGCAAACAAATAATTTCTTACCTAAGGTGCTGGGAGATCAATGAAAACATGGCGCATTGGTGGATCATCCGAACTCCTATCCTCCTGGCTATTTTTGTAAGTGTTTATTTTTAAACATCTATGCAACTCTCTATCAACAACAAACTATCTTAGACATATGCACTTAAAGAAGCTTTTGGCTAAAAATAAACTAAAGATGATGTTTTTATTTTAGTTTTTAGACTAAATAGTGGCAATACCTTGAAGTAAACAATGGTATTTTTTGGAGTACTTTCTTGTGTTATTGCTTTTGGAAAACAATTGTATAGCTTTTCCAGGGAATGTTGTGGCTACGTGCAAACTTATGTCACAGTGTCACAACTAATCATAGAGCTGCAGCCTGCTACAAAGCTCACTAACTTGTATATTCATGTCTACACTATGGTAAATGAGATGTCATTTTATAGATCTTACTTTCCATTTGTGCGTGCTGATATATGTGATATATTGCAGGTAAACTTTTTCATTTTCATAAGGATTATAAAGATTCTCGTCTCCAAATTAAAAGCACACCAGATGAGATATACAGATTATAAATTCAGGTAAGACCTGAATATATGAAGTTTATTTTAATAAACTAAAAAAATTTGTTCTCCACATAAAAGTCCATATTCTTAATTACACAACATAAGCATTGTGGATTGATTTTGTACATTTGAAAAAGCATATTATCTTCATTAGTACAAGTTGGTATACTTAACATTCACTACTTAACTTTACTTCATAAAATATTAATGCCCCCCAACAATGATCCTTATGATACAGTCTATCATGTTGATTTAAACATTTGTTAAATTGTTCTCTATCCAACCTTGTGTAAAATATTAAGTAAAATAACACTTGACTTTGGCTGTCGATGTAAACCTATAAAGGTTCCTTGGTATTATATTGAAGCTGATTAAAATCTGTGTAACATTCACTTGAAAGTTTCACTTTTTAGAGCAAGGATAGAGAGATGTTTGATACTTGATTCACCCTTGGTTTTAGAAATAGCTTAAAACATTGCCATATGAGCCTAAGATTATGAAATAAATAAATGTAAGTTTTAAGGCAGACTTTTGTTCTTATCTTGAGGGGCAACATTAGAACGAGAATAGAAATAGGATTAGACTACTTTAAATGTGTTTGGGTCTTGGGGCACCCGAGTGGCACAACAGAAAAGTGTTCACCCTATCGTCAGGAGATTGCGAGTTCAAATACCAACGTTGCCACAGTCATCTGTTTCCAAGAGTCCAAGAAAGTATAATTGGCCCTGCTCTCTTGGTGGGAAGGATGGCATTACTCTCTCTCCCCTGTTGATTAGCGCAACACACGCCAATCGTGGGCGTCTGTGAGCTCATGTATACGGAAGAGGGCAGTTAGTGCTTTCCTCCAAGCGCCATCAGCTGCTCTGTAACGTTGCATGAGAGGCAAAGTTCGAAAAGATGCTGTGGCTGGGTTCATGTGTTTCAGAGGAAGCATGTGTTAGCCCTCACCCTCTCCGGTTGGTAGCTGTTGTGAAATAGGGGAGAACTAGCTAGTGGGTGGAAATTAGCAATGACTAAAAAAGAAATGGGAGTAAAATGGGCTAAAATAAATAAATAAATGTGTTTGCATCTTTAGGTTGGCCAAGTCTACCCTGACCCTTATCCCCCTGCTGGGAATTCATGAGGTGGTGTTTGCTGTGATGAGAGTGGAGCAGACAGAGGGTGTACTACGGAACATCGGCCTCTTTTTTGAACTCTTCTTAAACTCTTTTCAGGTACAACTGAGGCTTGGCTTTACATGGTGTAGCATATGATGTGCTCTTGCTGAAAGAAAATGACAAACAGCTGACACATTTAAAAGGTTTATCTGTTCTATTCTCTGCAGGGTTTTCTGGTGGCCATTTTATATTGTTTTGTGAATAAAGAGGTAAGAAAAACAAGGCACTCACAGGTGAATGTAGAGTCCTAGAAGCATTTAAAGGGTAGCACATCATACCTGCCACATGTTTTCCCTGGAGCTCAACTGTCAAATATGTTGAATTAACTTTTTTTTATTTTATTAATAACCAAAGGCCATGTGCTTGAGACCATAGACATATTTGCCAATCCACCTGCTGCTGTTATAAGTGACTGGTTAATCTTGCAGATATATTTAATGAATTGACAAATAGTGCAGCACTATGACCTAATGCTTCATTGAGACTATTACATAGTATTAATTATTAATGCGGTCACTTAATAAAATTAATATGCCCAAAAATATATATAAATATATATGATGTTTTTTACTCATATACATCATCTTCAATCCATAATGTACGAGTATACCAGCATAATTTTAGAACAATAAATAATAGTATATATTATTAGTAAACACTAATAATAATAGTAATAGTTATAATATATAATATATAATAATATTTACTTTTCTGTCCCACAACTAATGGAGGATATTGTATACTGCAATTGTAGGGGGTTGAAGGAAGCCTGAAAAAAAAAAAAAAAAGATTAAAATAAAGAAGTATCAGTAATGTCTCTATAGTTCACACCTCTCTGTCTATCCTATTTCTAATCTTAGGTGCAGTCAGAAATCAAGAAGAAATGGCATCGATGGAAGCTGGGAATTAGCATCCTGGACGATCAACGCAACACCAGATCAACGCCCTGCCAGCTGGACTGTCCTGAGGAAAGTGGCAGCCACCTGAGTTTGGCATCTCTTCCGGCGTCCACACAACCTCCCCTCCACCAGCATCACCATCCTGGAGCTAAGAAGGGCAAAGCCTATTGCTACATCTCTGCCCGTAAGCAGGTGCTGAACGGATTAGACACACCAGCGTTGGGCCATTGTGAGTTAGATAGAGTGAATGGATACTCTGATAGCTACTGCTAAGAGCTGAGGACCATGTGGAAACAGATATCTATATGATGTCTATAAAGATCTACAGAGGCATACATAAGGGAAGCTGGATATAACTTTGAGTTTTGTAAGGAGTGCTTTGAATTCAGTGGCGCTTACAGAATGAACTTCTATGGTAAGGCTACTTTTAGATTAACTTTTACCTGAACAGTAGCAACTCAGAAGAACAACAGAGCAGTCTGAAATATTCAACTTTATCCAGTCTTGAATGCCTTAAAAATAGTCTGTCTAAATGAATACGTGCCAAATCTACTGATGCACCTGTTAATTCTGCTGTGTTTTATTGTTTTCTACCTCTTTACCTAATTTTGGACAACACTGGTAATATCTGTTCTGTGACATTGTGGACCAACTCTATAGGCATAATAACTAAGTCTAATAAAAGATTATATCAATTTTCAATTATCTATTCAAAAACAAAACATATTAAGAGGTCTTGATAACTGATGTTTACACAGATAAACGACACGTAACCTGTTTATGATGATACATAGTTTGGTTCATAAGAACTATATAGGCTATTACTTTTAAACATTACATGCCAATAGGACTACCTGAAATGTATTACCTGTACTGATGTTGAATGTTGAATATTGTATCAGCAAGTCATTACATTTATATTATTACAAATATTATTTAATGAATATGGTATCAGCATGACATTTCATTCATATTATTACAACAGCTTTGGCTGGGGGGTGTGACCAGCAGCATGTGTTGCTTCTAAAGGTGTCCTTTGGAAACTCTTAAACAGCAAAAATGTAAGAGGAAGCATTTACCTTAAGAGATTGCTAAGATTTACAGCTAAATGGAAACTTTTGATATTTGACTCCTAAAAACTGCCTAGATTTATATGTTGTTCAAGTGAATAAAATTTTATTTGCAGAAAAAATATAGTGAATATAGGAATTATATTTTAGTCCAATGTTGTCGGATAATATTTCAGGAAATTAAGTGTTAAAAAGTCTTGACATCTTGAAATCTTGACTTCATAAAAATGATGGTCTCGGATCAGTGTGACAAAGAAATTGCCCATTAGAGGTCGCTACTGATCTGTATTGTGTCCTTTTAGAACCCCGTATTACATTACAAGGATTTAAGATTCAGGTATGCACACACACACACAGACACACACACACAGACAGACACAACAGGAGATCAAATCTGTTCATTATGACATGGCATTCTGTGGCTTAATACCCTTGCAATGCCATAATATACATGTCATTGGCCACAATATGCAAGGTCCATTCCTGTGTATTGTGGAGTGGCATGTGTTCATAGTGGCATGTGTTCATACTGGCATGTTCTTTTTTGGTAACAAGTAGAGTGACTTTTACTTATACAACCAAATAAGTTAGTAAAAGACACATAACATGCTTATGATGATACACAAATCTCCACAAATCCCAAAATGCCCCAGTGGAAAGTAGCTTACACACAGCTCGGATCATAAAAACTACAGTGGCTTGCAAAAGTATTCAACCACCCTGGAAGTTATCAGATTTGTCTGAATAAAATTTGTCTGAATATCATTTGAATTATGAATGATAAATACACAGTTTTCCTGTCAGTATTTTTTATTGCAAAATCTTATTGTCCTAAAGTGAAGTTAAAATTAACTATTGGTCAGCAAATCTTTCAAAGAAATTTAAAAACTGAAAAAATGTTGCTTGCCTAAGTATTCAACCCCTGTGCTGTGAAAACTCCAGATGAAAGATGAAAAATACACACTTGTCTTACAATTTACCTCCAACTATGAAACATTCAAACAGCTTACATTTTCTAGATAAAATCCCCCCCAGTTGAATTGTCATTGAAGAGACATCGGTCTGAAATAAAGAAATGAAAAAGAAGACTTAAGAGCATTGCAAGGAAGTTAAAGATAAGGTAATGGAAATTCATAAATTAGGAATTGGGTACAAAATAATATCCAAGAGGTTAGACATCCCAGTAAGCACTGTTGGATCAAGAGTGAGGAAGTGGAAGCTGCATCACACCACCCTCAAAACTCAGCACCCAAACAAGACGGAGACTGGTGAGGGAAGCCACAGTGAGGTCAATAGTCACTCTGAAGAAGTTACAGAGTTCCGTGGCTGAGAGTGGAGTGAAGGTGCACTAGTCAACCATTTCAAGAGCTCTGCATCATTCTGAACTATATAAGAGAGTGGCTAGAAAGGAGCCATTAGAAGTGCTATAAAAACGCATAAAAAGCACAAGAGGGACCAAAAAAAACAAAAAGGTGAATGTTCAACAGTGGCAAAGTAAAAGTCCAGATCTGAATTCCATTGAGAATCTGTGGCACTGTATGAAAATTGCAGTCAAAAAACAACATCCAACCAACCCGAAGAACCTGGAGCAAATCTGCCAAATGGTCAAAACATTTTCAGTTTTTGAATTTCTTTGAAAAATTTGCTGACCAATAATTAATTTTGAATTCACTGTCAGAGAATATGAGTTTGCAATAAAAAAAATACTGACAGGAAAACTATGTGTATGTATCATTTGTAATTCAGACAAATCTGATAACTTCAGGGGGTTTGAATACTTTTGCAAGCCACTGTATATAGGCTATTAATTTAATTTTCATAAAATAAAATAAAAGTACCATGTAGTGATGGTAATGATATTATATTCCATTGTTGTCAGATAATATTCCCAGAACTTAACAAGAAGTAAAAAGTCTTGACATTTTTGTCATTTTTTATAAATGGAAAAATTGTCAAAATGATAATAAAATAAGGTATCATGGTGTCCTCAATTATGTGCTTATATAAAAAATATGTTAACATCAGGTGTGCTTATTACACATTTATTGGTACACTAACCTCTGCAGTGCAGCATCATTACATTCTATAAATCCATTTATATTACCCATGACATAAATTATATGGTGCCAGGTAATGGTATATGCAGTATGAAGTTATTCTATAACTCATTCGTTCTCAGCAGTCTTTATGTCGGTCACAGAGTCTTTCTGTTTGGCTCCTGCTCTGTTCTGTGTTCTTTTGTACGTGTTAGTTGCGTTGCCTGTTCCTTGTATCCTGCTTCTGGTGTTTTTTAGTTTTGACCTCAGCTTGCCTGTGTTTCTGACTCTTGATTATGAATTTGCCTGCAGTGGCTGTGTCTGCCTGTGAACTGTAATTTGTTTGGGCTCTAACAATGAGAAAAGCCTAATTAAAAAGAGTGATTATATCCAACTGCCTCTTGCTCTCATGTGTTTGCTGCCCATTGATGTAATAAGGACCTGCCTTCATTCGCCAGCAATTAAGATGGGATTCTGAGGTTCCTTTTAGAGAGTTTTGCTGCACTTTGAATAAGTGATAACTAACTGAACCAACTAGAGCTCAAGGGGAGCACTTGAGATTGGTAGGTTTGTGGCACGGCCAGTGTGTTGACTCCTGCTGTTGCAGTCCCTCGGTTGGTGCCATTGGACAATCCAGCCTCCCGGCTGCTTCCGAGAACGCTCCTCTGGCCTCCATGATCTACCATGTTCTAATGGCTTCAAAAGTCGTATGCTGTGTGTATGCTGTGTACATGATTATCAGAACCATGCCTCTCTGGATCTGGGTCCTCCTGTCCCAGCTTTGAGCTGCAGTCCTAATATGGCTCCTTCCTTTGTTCCTGTGCCCTCTCCTCATTCGATGAAACGACGCTCCCAGAGCTGGATCAGTGTCACCCAAGGAATGTTTGTGTTTCAATACTATGTAGTCAATAACCGACATGGCTGTTGTCATAGACTTGTCATTGCTGGCCATAAATAAATGAAACAACAGTGTATTTTGGCTTTAATTGAACCTTGGCAGAATTTTTCTGACAAGCTAACACTCCATGTGGACGCACATTTATTTTTATTTTATTTCCATTCTATGTTTATTGTTATGCACCAACACACCAAAGCAAATTCCTTGTATGTGAAAACCTACTTGGCAATAAACCTGATTCTGATTCTAATTCTGATTCTGATTCTGATTCTAATTCTGATTCTGATTCTGATTCTAATTCTGATTCTAATTCTGATTCTGATTCTGATTCTAATTCTGATTCTGATTTTGATTCTGATTCTGATTCTGATTCTAATTCTGATTCTGATTCTGATTCTAATTCTGATTCTGATTTTGATTCTAATTCTGATTCTGATTCTGATTCGGAAGACTCCAGCTTGGTCTGACCAGCTGCCGAGACACAGCCCGAGCTGCTCAAACTGGTAGACCAGCTTATCCAGCTAGGAATTTATTCTCCAGCGTCCTTATAACTGGACTAAATTGATGAGTAAATGTTTGAGATTGTCTAATTGCCTCACTGTTGTGTTATTTTCTGTCAACAACGTGTGTACAATGTCACGTTCGTGGCGTTAATTCATGAACTGTTTCCATCCAGCAGTTTGACCAGCTCGGCCTGTGTTCTGGACTGTGACAGACCAAATGCACAGCTCACAATCTAGATATTATTATTATCATCAATATAAACACATTGCATGACTATACAGTGAATAAATACTTATTTGACGAAACTTTAATTCGGGCTTGTTACAGTTCGTACAGCGCTAATTGTATAGCCTACGTGGCCTGCTGTGGTGTCACTATTTCCTGTTTTTCTATTGTATAATAAGTGTGTGATAGCCCACTTATTGTTGAAGCATGTTGGGGAACAGCAAGAATTTCATTGTGCTATATACACACTTGATAATACAGAGCGTTGACTGTGACTTTGACTTGTGAGCCGATGCGACCTACTCATTTAAAAGAGTCGTTCAGAACGAATCGACTCAGTTCCGAATCGCCCATCACTCGTTTTGGCTCAGACACTCAGACTCAGCGGAAAGGTGTTTGTGTCGGAACCGTGACAGGGACATCAAACTCCCGCATCAAACAAATGCGATTTTTTTTTTCTTCCCCTGCACCGTCGGATGTGGACTTTCCTGCAGCCGTGTTGATCTCTACGTGTTTTTTTCACACAAATCTTGTGCGAGAAAAATATGGAAACATCGGACAACAACTGTGTACTTTCGCTGCTTGTATTACTCATCTGTCAACTAGGTGTGTATTTGAAGTTTTTTTTTTTTTTAAATCTTCCTTCACTTGGGTTGTGGATAGACAGCAAAAATCCCCAGCGTTAAATGCAGTGTTTTTTTTTATCACCTTCAATCCCAACTGGACACAAATGAACACTGTAAGCGTTAATTCAACACTGTCAAAGTGGATTCAACAATTTTTAGGTGTTAAAGAGTTATTTCACCACTAGTGTTTTTGCTGTGTGATTAACCTGTGCTCAACTGCAGACCTCCTAATGTAGGTTATATATCCTATCCATACATCAAACTGACTCAGTCACACAGACACCGCTGAAGTTCATGTCTGCCTGCCTAACTTCTGCCTAAAGTCTGAACACATCGGCTGTTTTGTGTTTGGCAGTTTTGGCAAATTACGTGCATTTCTGTATTTTGTTTAAGAATATTGTTTTGCATACAGACTAACTGGAACTGCTAGCCTAGATCACATCCTTTCATTCATAGTCTTTCTCATTCAAAGATAAAGATAATAAATGTATGGGTTTCCCCTGTGATAGTCCAAATACGATCTGAAGACAGAACTGGAAATGCTAAAATACTTATTAGATTTAGCTATCCAGCGCCTGTGGCATTTTTTTCATTCTGTGACATTCAAGTGATACTCCTGCAATGTGGCATTAGGGCAGAAAAATGCTTCAGGGGCTGTAGGTCAAGTTCAGGAAGAATCCTGGTTCTCGAATATTTTATAGCAACACAACTGAAATGCTTTGCACATATAGAAACATGATATTCATGATATAAATATGATTGCAAATGGATTTGTGTTTTGACCTCTGAGAGCATGAAATTAAAACATAGACATCGAGATCTAAAGAACTCTAAAGACTCAGATTTATGTTTTCACCTCTGAGGGCAAGTAATAAAGACACAGACCTATAAAATGTAATTCACCATTACCTTGCCCATGCAGTGTTGCAGCTAAAATGAAAAGGTCAAAAGGCCCTTAACTGACTCATTCTAAAGTACTGTACACACAGAGCCATTAAACTGGTCAAAACTCATTTGCTTAGGAGATGGAAATTCTTTTTGTGCGCCAGCTTGTGAACTTGAGTAAGTTTTCTTAAAAGTGTTGTAGCACAAATATTGTTGTGAATTGAATAACAACAGCACTCGAAGTTTTTTGGAAACTCACTCTGGGACAGTAAGGATGGTCCGTGCTCCAAAAAAGCTCAGCTGTCGCCCTCTACCCTCAGCTTCTTCTTTTTCTCACCCCTTTCAGTTGGTGCTCTCAATGACGCTTTCATGAAATCTATGGCACAAAGAAAGGCTCAACCTTTTGGAACTCATAAGCCTTAGCGGAAGAAGCGCGCATGGTCTTGTGAATGAAATGTAGACTTTCACACCATCTGTTTTCCCAAGTGCTGTGCTATAGATAAGTTTTTTCCCCTGTGCTTATTGGGCACTGTTCTGGGTTTTTTTTCCACTGCGAAAGCCCCTGTGTTGTTTTTGAAGGCTGAGCTTGTGACAGATGGCGACTAGACTGCAGAGCTGTCAATCAAAAAGGCGTTTGGGTTCCACGAGTCCCTCCCCTCCCACATGCCTTGTACGTATCCACCTATGAAGGGCGTGTGGCTGTAGAGCCACATGCTCCAATTAGTCGCATGCTCACTCAACTTTTTGAACGGTTTCAGTAAGGCATCCTGTTTTTCAGCCCTATGTATTATTCGTGTGAATGTGATATGCCATTTCTTTAACTGGAGCTTCTCATTTTCATCATATGCTTACTTTTACAGAAATAAATTGGGATGGTGAAGAAAGTTGCTCTCAACATTTCCCCTCCAGCAAGTCTCTTTTTTTTTCTCTGCCTCTCTTTCTCTTTATTTCTTGAGCCGGTTAGGCATGCAGACCCACCCAGTCCAGTCTCTTACTGGTGAAAAAAGGGGAGCAGATTTCTCCTTAGCAGCAGAGGGGGCATTTTGATGACCAGATTAGTTGGTATTAGTCTCAAGCGTATTCACTCAGGCATGCAGAGGGGAACACAGTGAGTCTATGAGCCTTGTCTCTCCTCCACAGGACAGTGAGCGGGCTGTAGCTGAATGGAGCAGGCGGGCTCCGTGCGAGAGCCAAATCCCCATGCTGGACAGCCCAAGGCTCTGGGCCTAGGTCCCCCGGTGAATTATGCTGTCAGCTGCTTGATTTGTTTTGTGCCTGGCTGGCAAGAGGCGACCGGTGCTTGCGGGCACACAGTCACACAGAGAGTCGGACAGGGAGGGGGAGCTCATTGTATATGGCATCTGAGTGTGACACTCAGGCGGGCCCCTGATTTGTCCCAGTAGTGATGGAGAAGGATGCTGTTGCTGGAAAAGGATGGGTGTGTGTGTGTGTAGGGGGGGTATGGTGCTTAAGTACCTTTGTTTGTGTGCCTGTGTTTGTGTTTTGTGTGGGTGTATGATTTGTACCCATCATGAGAGTGTCAACAGTTCTGGGACCTTGCTGGCTGCCCTGCCTGCACCTTCTCTTTCTTAGCCAGCAGGATTGGGAGCGCCTCTTCTTTAGCCTCCCGGAGAAAGGCTTTCAAATAGTTGTTCAATCCTCTTCTGCACTCAGCGTCTTCTCCTCACGTCTCTGCCTCATTCTTCACTAACATGTTTCTTTCTTTTTTCTCACACTTTTGTCTTTCCGCTTTTGATAAGCTTTTTGTCTTTCTCATCTGCCAGCCCGAAGTCCTTTTAATTTTACATTCTCTTACCTTTCTCTTATGCAGTAACATTTCTATCTCAATATCAAAACACGTTTTCTTTTGTACTTCATTGCCTCACCGTACTTTGACCTTATCTTATGTGATTTTCTATTTTCTCATTTGCTGTGCCCTCTTTAGCTACATACTGTGCTCATCTATCTTCTCCTTCCCTGAGGCTGTATACTGGCTGTCAGATGTTCCTTTTTTTTATCTCTTTCACTCGTGAACTCAGTATTTTCATAATCATGTGTGTGGTGTTACAGGCTCTGCTGGTGCCCTGGTGCTCCTTTGCCAGCAGGGTCAGTGGCCCTGACTAGCCACTTAATTAATGTCGGCAGAGCGGAGCTGCCTCAAAGACCAGCTCACATCAGCAATTTGAGAGAACAACAGGAGTCCTGTTGAATGGCTGGTAAAGAAGCGTCGAGCTCTTCTTCTCCTCTCTAGTGGTCTGTAGGTGTGTGGTCTGGAAGTGTCTCAGATATTGATGGTCCATAATCGAGACCGGAATAGCAATGAAAGTAGTCGACGTTAACAATAAACCTGTATGTTAACAGTGTAGAGGTCCAGTTTCTTAGTCTTTAGGGACATGCATCAGGAATGTATACTTACTTGAGAGAATTATTAGCAGATATAAGTATCAAATGACATTTTAGTCTCACTAACTGTATAGTAGAAGAGAATTCTTCCTCAGCAGATTATATGTTTCTTTGTAGCATTGTTTGGGCTGTTTCCTCTGTTAAGAGCAAATAGCTTAAGAGAATTGAACTCCGTCATCCAGGTTTGAATGCTGGAGAATGTAACTTAGTTAACTTTGCTTGCTGCATTGTTGCTTCTTTTGTTTAACACCTCCCAACCGGGTGCATACTTTAGATCAAACATTTGTAATTGTCCTAGTTGTCTCTTTGGGCTAATGGCTACTTACAACAACAACAACACACCCAGTGGTGTTCATTCTACTGAACATCCTGTTTTGCTTGTTCTTAATGCTTTTGACACCCCACTGGACATGTGATCTTACAGTATGTAGGTTGAAAGCTCGACAAACATGACCATCCTGTACATTAAAGGCTTCTGTCTGCTGGGCTGGACTGCATGTCTTACACTCCATTCACCACAAGTTTTGTAGTCATGTCTGAAAGAATAGTGGACTCATGAAATCCCACAATGCACTGCAATAGGAAGTGTTCAAATAATGCACCCTTGCAGATACAGAATACCTATAATGCTATGTGGCATTTGAAGATGATGCCTACATTCAAATGTTAGCGATGGTGTTTGTGACAAAATCTGACTGGATGATGTCATGATGAGCAAATCTTATAGTATACAAAATCGTACAGAAACTTGGGTTATGCAAATTCTGTTCCTTACATTTGTCAGCTACAGAGTGCATAATTTGCTGGTATGACACTAATTTGGTGGGGCATAAGCAAAGTTTTACCAGTTCTTGCCCGGCTATTTTCGTGGTCAGAAATAAACACGCCTGTGCTAATATGGGTGGAGCTCGGCAACAGGGGGTGTGACATTCAAAAACTGTCAGGGGAATTTCTAAAGTCCTGTCCCATTTTGTATAACTCGGTTTTGTGGATGTACAAGCGACTGAATTTTATCCGTAACACATTAGAACAAACATTGTGAAATGTGAATCAATTGACATGGCATTACACAAGAAACATCATGTAAATAAAATGTTTAACAAAACAAATTAGCCACCAGACTCCCCAAATTTACTGCCATCATACAGATGAGAAATTAGGCGATATAAACCCTATGAGTGTACACCCACAAAAGCGCACAAAAAGACAGAAAATGCCAGCCAGCATTTTACCTGTCACGATTTTGCCCTCCCCTCTGCGCGTCACGCTTCCTGAGAGAATAAGAGGAGCTGATTTGATTGGATATCGCCTAACCACACCTCTTAATAATGTACTTATTAAAACCCCACCCCTTTTTACAATTGCATTGATCTGCATCAGGTTACCGCCTGTGTCGATGGTTACAAAAATACTGAGAATATACAACGCTGCAATCTCATGCCTTATTTTTGCACTTGCATCACGATCACAAAAATAGGGCCCATGTCTGAAAGAACAGAGTTCAATATGTCATATTACAAAGGCATGATTTTTGGAGCAATAGTACATTGTGAGTAAAAAGTCCGGCTTGGATGAGCAGCCAGTTTTGGCCATTGAACTTCCCCCAGTCAGGAAGTGGTGTGATAGTATGGCTCAGTGAGTTGGCACAGTGGCCCTTTTCAGGGTTAGTAAAGGCAAAGCCTGCCCAGAGTGGATAGCACTCCTTCAGTTATCCCCTCTTCCCTCATCTAAGAATCTGTGCCCTTTTCAATTAGGATACCACTCCAAATAGCTACTCGCCTGGGTACTCAAGGCCTTTTAATGAGGCTGATTCTCGTTAATCCAGTTCACTCTGTCTGCACTGTATGGTCCAGGGAAAACCACTGTGGCTTAAAGCAGGTGAAAAGCAATTAGCAATCAAGCCTACTCTCAGATCTCCCAGTGTTGTTTCTCTCTTTCTCCTTTAGGGTTTTGAATATTCTCACTGCTGAACCTGTAAACCTTGAATAAATGACATGAGTAAAAAATGTAGTGGGAAGGTGGGCTGCTTTGTTGAGGATACCAGAGCGCTTCTCACAGTCCTCAGAACGCCATACACTTCTTTTTGGCAGCCAGTTTGTTAGGATTAAGCAGATGATAAGTAATTGCTTGATCACACACTTATACCATGTTGTGTCAGACTACTTGAGACTAATTAGAGATGATTATCAGGGCTGTTAGTTGTAGAAGATTCTTAAATTTTTCAGCCAGAATTTGGCATCAGATATCTTTACAAGGACTGATCACCCACTGCTGCATTATTATTAAATATATATATTTTGATAATTCGTTACCTGTATGCTGTATGCTGTACCACTAACGTTACCTGTATGCTGTTGCTGGGGTAGACTATTGGCAACCCAAATTTTCATGTCTACTATCTCGTATAAATAAGTTAACTACTAATAGCTAACTGTGTGCTATCTGAGCAGCATGCATCGTCAGAGCAGTTTTCAAAGTTTGTTTAATGGGTTAAAATTGCTAATTGGTAATATTCCTAGTAACTGGTCTGAACTGTTTTGTACTTATGGGTGGTAATAGAAGCCTTCTGGGGGAGATGGTATTTAGATGTGTTTAGATAATCTGATTAGATTGTTGTAGAGAGCAGTGAAGGAAAAATAATTAATCACTGACATTTCTATTCTTAGTTTACACAAAAGTCACCGTAGGAGTATGTAACTGTTCTAAACATGACCCCCTGGCAAAAAGGTAGTGACACGAAGCTTCAAGGCATTAAGGCCTTCTCTTTTCTGCCTTTACTTCAAATCATTAGAAATAAATGCAGCCAATAAATACAAAAGATTAGACTGGGCACACAAAGCTAGCTAATCACAAACACATAAGCCCCTCAGATGTCATTTAATCTTTCCTCTCTTTCTGTTGAAGCCCTTTTCAGAGTGCAGGTGGGCACTTGTGCCAAATCAGAAACTTCCTTGTTCAAAATTAAATCTTTATTTGTCACAGATGTAGAACATTGTGGTGTGTAGACAGTGATGTGCTCAGGGATTTTCACCAAGTGGCACAGCTGAGTCTTGAACCTTTAGTTCTGTGCAGCTCAACACTGCTTTTACTACACTGCTGAAAAGCAGCATAGCAAGACCAGCTTTACCAACAAGGTTTTGCTAGTCTACCAGCATGGCTAGCACAAGACCAGCACGAACCAGCATAAAGTATTTTATATATATATAAATAAGCAGCCATAAGCTGTTTTTACTGCAGTGTAGGTATGCCCAGTGTAGGAGGAGGTGTCTCAGTTATAAGTAAGGTAATTCTGGATAGCTGATTCCTCAAAACATATGTGTAAGGACGGTTGTTGTCTCTGGAATTTGGGGACCAGGTCTGGAAGACAGTCATAATTAAGAAACCATTTCTTAAGGGTTCTTGCGGTTGTCTGACTGTATTGTTGATTCTGTGATGATTGCGTTTGGCTAGTCAATGGTATGCAATTTCTAGCTCCACTCATATGTCCCTGTTCGGTACACATAGTACCCAGGCAAGAAGGGTATCCAAATTCAGTACAGGTACTTAGTTGACGGTCACTTGGCAATGGAAATAACAATGTAGGCACTAATATATTGTGCGCTATGCTGTATGTTCTGGGCTGCACTTTATATTCCAATATGTTCTTTTTTTAAATGCCTTTTCAGCTAAAACTGAAACTGAACAGCAAATGTGAATGTGGACCTACACTCAGGTTACTCTTTGCCATCCGGAGAAGAAAACCGGCCACTGTAAATGCGTGAGGGCACTGAGTAAAAAGTTGGACTTCTCTTACAGTACTAGAGTTACAGTGGATTAGAAGGAACAGTATCTATTTGTTTTTGTTCCAGTCCCAGTCTTCACGATTCCCTGCATTTGGCACTAGAGGCCCTCTTACAGGGATGGTACAGCAGGTATGTGTGACTGAGAGGGGTTTTAACTAAATAAACCTCCACAGTAAAACTGTCTCTTCAGTCGCTTTAAAGCTCAGTCCCTCTATAAACAAAGTGTTCACATGGGCCTCGTATTTAAAACACTCCCTGGCCCATTGTAAATGTTTACAGATATTTCACACGAGGCAGTTATTTATGAAAGCATTTTGCAGGCAAAATTCAAATGAAAATTACATTGAGAAAAGTACATATTTTAATTTTAATTTTTCACTCATACTGTGTATGCAATTTCAAAAAGGATGAACATAGAGTCAGCTTTTCCGTCAAGAAATTTCTAAAGTTTACCTAATGGTGCAACAAAGATAGTATGGACATGACAAAAGGCAGCATTCATGGTTGACTGGTAGGAGTTGTGCGGCTTAGTGAAGAGAAAGGAAGCTGGGTAAAGTGATATAAACTTGCGTGGAGTCTGTCTGAATTGAGCTGGACTGGTGCTGTGTCCATGACAATGAGTGAGGGATGGAGGGAAGTCACAGTGGCCAGAGGCCATGTGGAGATCCGCTTGTTTTCCAGGATGAATGCAGATATGCTGCTCGCATGCTGATTGGCTGAAGCAGTTTTTTAAGGCTCAGCAGCCTGGCCTAATAGTGATAGTAGATGAAAATGGTTACAATCTACTTTGTGTCTTTGTTGTTGAGTGACAAATTAACCAGGGATCATGATAAAATTTGAGAGAGGGGAAAATTATGGTGAATCCTTGAGAGTTCATTAACTCCTTAAACTCCCAGGTTCAGGCTTACATTCCTCACTCTAATAACTATATACCTTTCCTATTAGTTTCACTGTAGTTACTAAGTAATTGATAGTAGTTACTAAATAATATTCTAAGATGAATAACTGAATACCCTGATGGAGGCCCTGATTGACTAAAGGATTGCGTGTGTGGTACTTGCAAAAAATACTGCAAGATGATTTACTAACAGGGTCTATGAAGGATTGCGTCTTTCATATGAGCAAATTAGCACATCTTGCATGTTTTGCGTGTTATTAATGAATATGCACTGTGAAGCGTTTCTACCTAAATGTGTGAAATACAGGGTGGTGTCAGTGCAAATAGATTTAGCACCCACAATGTGATTTACTAAGCATGAAAGTCATAACAGCTATTGCGTGTGCAAATTAATATGACCAAAGGGCAGGTATTAAATTTGCATAAGCCCATTTCTGCCATTTAAAGACAAAATAAAATAATAATTTTATTAGAGGCTCTCGAAATCATGTCTCAGGATCTCAAAATAATTACAAAGTTTCTCAAAATTATAATACAACCGCGGTTAAGTTGGTTTCATATTAGATATTTGGTGCACATTTGCACCTCCGATGCCAATAGCATTTAAAGAGAGCCTGTGAGAAGTATCAGTTTCAGTTTACTCTTTCGTGAGTCTCTTTGAGATCTGAACTCACCATAGCTATTGAGAACAATTAATTCAATTCAATTCAATTCAATTTTATTTGTATAGCGCTTTTAACAACAAACTGCACGCGCAAATGATCAGATTGCATACGCAAATTAGCGCTCTTTATTTGGAATCTTAAGGGCCTGAGAGGGGTTTAAGGGGTTAAAGTTATTTATTGATTTTCAGTCTATACAATAATAGGCTGAGATGAAAGTATTAAAAACCCAGACAGCTTTGATTATGTTTTTATCTAAAAACTGTATGTTACTTTCTTAAATGACTTACAAAAATTTCTCTGTAACATTGAATATTTTGGAGATCTAAAATGAGCTCTTTTCCAATGACACACTAATGCAGAGGACATGAAATAAACATATAAGACAAAATGTATAGAAAAAATGTAGGGTGTATATTTGTGTGTGTGTGTATATATACACTCACCGAGCACTTTATTAGGTGCTAATATACTAAAACTGGGTAGGGCCTCCCTTTCTAACCCATCTGCCTCAAGGTTCGACGCGTTGTGCATTCTGAGATGCTTTTCTCACCACAATTGTACAGAGTGGTTATCTGAGTTACCGTAGCCTTTCTGTCAGCTCGAACCAGTCTGGCCATTCTCC
>JAOUQW010000047.1:12623472-12637478 GCA_028565825.1 Olivaichthys viedmensis | reverse complement strand
TTATATTTGTGTGCTGGAAACCATGGAAATATGTTTGAGCATGACACAGCTCTTTCACTGGCTAAAATTACGAAGCAGTATTTTATACTAATCAATCATAGATCAGCTTAACAGATCAAGAATGCAATAGAGGTAAAAGATCAAAGCAGCTGCATCAACATTCATCAGAGCCACATTGGCTAATAATGAAAACAGCACAGCACAGCACCACATGGTGCAGACTAAAGGAAAATCTCTCTGAGCATAGCATTGAATTATAAATTGATGTGACCTATTTTCACTTTTCCAGTAAATATTTTTGTGAGTAGTCAGCATAAGTAAGTATCCACATCTGCAGCCAGGATTTGCACAGTGCAACTGACAAGCAATAATATGATTCGGGGCAACAAGCAATTAGCAAATGCATGATATCTCCCAAGCAGAGATGCATGCTCACAGCAATGGCTCTGCCAAATCAA
This sequence comes from Olivaichthys viedmensis, assembly GCA_028565825.1. Taxonomy (NCBI): domain Eukaryota; kingdom Metazoa; phylum Chordata; class Actinopteri; order Siluriformes; family Diplomystidae; genus Olivaichthys; species Olivaichthys viedmensis. The sequence goes on along the minus strand of JAOUQW010000047.1, from coordinate 12,637,020 downwards.
AGGGATCTGAGCATGTAACATAAGGCTCACTGAACCAAAAACATGAATCCTAAAATGGCAAAAAAAATAAAGTCAATAGTGCAACATCTAAATACATTTAAGCCAAATGTAGAAAAACTGGGGAAGCCTGCTGCGATCTCACTAGCCTTGGGTTTAAAGACCACAAACAAGCTAATATTAACTGAAAGATAAAGCTTCTATTTAGAATATATTCAGGCTAGAAGTGTTGTAGTCATGTGGGAAAAAATTGACCACATTTGATATTGAGTTTAGCTGAGTCACCCGGTCGCCAGTCATGCTTGACAGAGGGAGGACAGGACCTGATGATAACTGATAACTGATAACCTGATGATGACCTTAAATAACTGAACTTGTAGAGTTGAGGGGGAGACATTTCAGTGAAAAAAGTCCAGAGAAAAACAGAATCAAAGGCCAAATAATATGATGCAAAGGAAATAAAAAATATTTAAAATATATGACTAGACATAATTTGTGACCTATACCGTATGTGTAAATACCAGCTTGCATCATGCGTCGCACACATTTGTGACCATTAATCTACAGGTTCATACTGTATATAACCTTGATACTTATTTTCCCTTGATACTCTCTACATCCCAATAGTTTAGGCAAGATAAAGTAAATGTACTAAAGATCGAACTTTTCCTTGACTTGCTCTGCTGTCTGCAGAAGATCTTGTGTCCTTAATGTTAATGTGATTCATCACTTCCTTTCAAAAAGCAATTTGAATTATGAACTGTGCAGCACAGTTCAGTTAACTGTCTCAGGGTCAGTTTGTCAAACTTAATCCCATGCCAGCTGCTTCTTCCATAGAGAGAAAAGAAGAAACACATTTTTAGAGTGTTAAGTGTCAACCTCTTACTGTGATAACCAAGTATTTGTTTTGGTTTTTATATTGCATAGTAACTGATATACATATGGGTCTTATCTAGGCACAAGAAGCACTTTCCATATTGCATAAGTATATTTCCAGCTTTCTCTCCAACGTATCAGGTGACAAACATATTTGCCAACTGCAAGCATGAGCATCTCACTTCCTCACAAAATGATTAATTCCTGTGCAGGCTATGCTAAAATATTTACTCTCCTAAAACAAGATTGGAGAAGACAACTGCCTGTTTTTTAGATGTTGAGGAAATGAGCAATTTAATAAGCTTGAGAAGCTCAAGGTAGGCTGCAGGATAGTGATGACTGAATTATCTCTACTGACACAGCTTTCTTTTGGCCTCTGAAAACAATCTGAAAAATATGACATCATAAGTTATTACATCCATTTAACATGCCTTTGAGCTTACTGTATAAACATGAAAGGGAGCCGTTGTGAGGGCATAACATCAAAGCATATCTGTCATCTGTGTCCTGCAGTACAAAGCATTGCCAGAAGAGGGGGGTATTCTACTAAAATAATGACTTACTGGTGAACCATTACGTAATTAAAATGCAAACGATGAATGATTCATTGTGAGAATGTTCATTTGAACAGGTCTGCGAGCTGAGAGCCATTTTGGCAGAGAAGGGCGTCGTGTGAAAAAATCGTCGTAAACAATTGGAGCATCTATGCACCTGCTGTGTTGGGGCTATGCTTATGAGCTGTAGCTCAGGGAGTGAAGCACTCCAAAACAGACCAGCCCTCACACGCAAGCATGTGCATGTGCATAAACACAATCCCAAACACATTGCACCCACCAATCTACTCGCAGGCTTGTATATATTTGTATGTATTCCACCTTAAATCCATTACCCAGGGTAACTGTCTCTGAACCAACCGCACAATTCATTCTTACACAGTTTGAACTTCAGCTCTGGGCCCCTTCTGTAATGAAGGCTGTGACCTCCTGACCTTTACACCTCATTAGACTATTGCTATTGTTCCTATGGATGGGCCATTTTGAGAGCTCTTCTTGCCTGCGTAATTAAAGTGGGGATACAGCAAATAAATCTACTCCAGTGCATAATTACAGTGTGTTTTGTTCATAATTAGCAGAGTGAGTAATCCTTTCAGACGGGTGCAGTGAATTAACGCAGAAGGAACCCTACCTATGCAGGGAGATGAGCAAGACCTACCACTTTCTCCCATCACTGGGTAAGAAGGAAGATTAATAGAGGCTATCTTTGTGAGCAGTGCATGAGTGAAGGTTGCCTGGCAGATCTCAGAAACGCTGGTGTATTGGCATGATCTCCCCTTCTATTCTGATCAAAGGAGCTAAATGGTATCACTCTGTCTTGCTATGTTTGAGGCCAATGCTTGTCAGAGAGCAGGGCATGCCCCTGATGGTTCCTCCTTTGTTCCTCACTAATCAGCAAAACAAAGCTTTTGGGAAGGTTGCCTATTAATACAGTCATTCAACTCTCCAGAAAAAAAAAACATGCTAAACACCCAATTTCTAGATGGTTAACATTATGGAAAAATAAGATAGAAGAATAACAACCCTGTGTTCATGTTTTATTTAGTTGTGTAGTTCCTCCAGGTAATATACAAATAATTTAAATCTTTATTGGCAAATGTCAGGCTGTAGCAGATACTATTGTGTGATTCACAGGAAACTCCTTGGAATTCTGCCCTTACGTAATTGGTTCATTTAGATATGCTCTTTATTTGAAATTCCTATTACACTCGGTATAGAGCCTATCAGTGCGACTCGTTTATGCAAATAAATCTATGTGTACAAATAGTGGTACCATGTAACTCTGATTTTAGATTCAATGAAACAGCAGTAATCAAGCCTACATAAAACCGAGTTATTTAGGTCAATTTATTTAGACATACACAATTTGAAAACAAGGGAAACATGTAAACACGTGCGCACAGCTTGCAGCGTGACGGAATTCTATTATAGAATTATAGAATAATAGTCTTTTAAGTTCTAGAATTATAGAATTAAATTGCTTAAGCTACGAAGAAGGGAAGCTCGTGCATTTATATTCAGAGCAATAGGATAGCAGCAGGCAAGTGTGTTGTGTTATTGATTCAATAAAATGCTGCGCAAAATCTTACTGTCTGCACCTGACATTTTTCACCAATAAATAAATAAATAAATAATCAAAAGCGCGTCACGTGGTGCGGGGGCGTGGTTTCAGACTACCTGTGTCAGGTGATATTTCGGCTTACCTGTAACTCTCATGATTTTGCTTTCTCACCTGTGCTTAATAAGGTGTCGTTTTGGGGGCTTTCTGTCTGAAGGGGGGGAAAAATGCGAGTTTAAATGTATTGTGTTACGTCAGTGTGAAGACCAAAGGTCTCGAACATCTTGTTTAGCCTTGAGGATCGAATTAACGTTCGTTATCAAGCCGTGCGGGATTTTCTGACACAAGAACTTGATTGGCTTCTGCAGGAGGTCGGAAGCGCCTACACGTAAGTGCAATGCTCACTCCCGACAATTGGGTTTTATGTCATAACGTCGGCAGATTTTTGGAATATGGAAACCAAAGTCCAAAATTGGAATGGAAGTGGCCCAAAAGTTTTTGCTTTGTTGATGCGTATATAAGCCTACATATCAAATGGATTTATTTTATAATATATTCACAGGCCTTAATGTTTGGTCCGCTCTTGCAATTTTTTCACGAATTCTTTGTTGTTTGTTGTTTGTTGTTGTTGTTGTTGTTGTTGTTGTTTGAGGTTAATATTTACAGATGACCGGTTACCTGTGGCAAAGGAGGTATGACACATCGTTAATGTATGTCAAGCCATCCGGTTAGCTGCCTCTTGCGTGCCTATTCATTCTCTTAAGGCCTGTGAAATGTGATGCTGAAACCCCTTTCCATGAAGGACCATAGTGCACTGTGTACCATTAGAATTGGACATTACCCGAGCTTTCATGTACATCTTTTAATATATTATCTAAGACTATTAAAAAGGTCTTTTTTAATTGCGTGGACTCTTTGCAAGCATTCAGTCTTTTCCTCTCCCAAAAACCTGTTCAGGCACCACACTTTTCACTTTAGCTAAAACTTTGTTTCCCTTTATTTTGTTCAACACCTCAAGCACTTTTAAAATGAGACTATTTGCATTATTTGGTGCGTTGATGCATTTACAATACAGTGCTTATACTTTATTTTCATATATATATATATAAAATCATACTTTAGACTGTATATGCTTCAGTTGTAACGTCTTACCCTCAGCAGCAGCAGCATAAAATGGTTCCTGCAATGATCTCTAAGCCCTATCAGCATTTATCAGGGAGAAGAGAGTGGCAAATACCTTATTGAGCTGCTTTATGGAACATTTAATGTGGGCTGGTCGTATGATCATTGTGAACAGGAGGTGCTAAAATTATGCAGATGGGCTCGGCTTATGGTCAGAACGACAGGCCACAGACAGACTGTCTATCCTTGAATTCTTTCAGTGGGTCATCTTGCTATTAAACAAGTATTCAATTTCAAGTTCAATTTCTGTGCTCTCTATAGTTTGCAAGCCATGCATGCTCACGAGGTTAGAGCCATTTTCCTGCTTTTGCCTCAATCCATCAAATGTTTCACCCAGGCCCTAAGAAGCAACAGTACGTCAGAGTCCGTTCCATCCAATTTCCGCTTCTGTAATTGGTTTGATTAAATATTTACATTTGCTTTAGTTCGTGCTTCTAATTTAAATCTAGTGAAGGAATTACAGAGGACCCGATAAACCACTTATGAGGCCTAAGAGTTTGCACTTAAGAATTTTGTACAATTTGGAGCTGTTTTTCTCAAATATAAAAACATGGGAATAATGACCATGTTGAATGATGGAATTCAGTGTTAAATTCTTTTGCATTTAACCCAGGATATAAAAGACATTGGAGCAGAGCACCCTCCTCCAACTCTGTTCATGAATGTTGTCCTATACCAGAACTAATTGGCCTTTCAGTCTCATGTTCATGCTCTTTGGTTCTATTGACATCCAGTGTCCTAATGAGCACCCACTTCATTGTGATTATTGGCCAGTTTCTGGCCTGCTGTATGAAACTCCCAGTCCTCCTGGGCAGAGCTCTGTTTTTAAAAACCTTCTCTTGGATTTCACCAACACAACACTATGGTGGCTGCACACTTACACCTCCCTTGTAGAAAATGAGTGATGAATAGTGTGTTGTTCCAGCTCTGCCTGTAGCCATTAAGGGTAGTGTAATCTGAGCATTTTAGTTAAAGGTTATTAAGGAAAATCTTTGTTTTCTTTAACTAACTTTTTTTCCATCCTTAAATTGATCTGAGAGGCACACAGACACCCACTCACTTGATCGATCTCTCTCTCTCTCTCTCTCTCCTCTCTCTCTCTCTCTCTCTCTCTCTCTCTCTCTCTCTCTCCTGAGAGAATACCCTTGCTTCAGGGTATGATGGCACTATGTCACAGACACTCTCCACAGAGAAACGTGCTGTCTGTCCTTGAGCGTATCCTTAGCCGTCAGGTGAATGAGGCTCGGTTATTCTCCTTCAGCTCTGCACCTGCCATGAGCCTGTTGGCAACAGAAGCAGAGCTGAGATAACCAAAACTCCATTCATTCTACAGCTGTCCATGTGAAACGACAGAAATCATAATCTTAAAAAGGGAACAGAATGTTTTCTGAAATGATCATTTCTCAGGTTCAGAAAGGAGTCATGTCCACAGCTATAATTCTTTATTTTGCAGTGAAACAGGGGGAATTAAGCTAGTATTTTTATTTTAGTAATTAGCAAATGACCTGGGTGGAAATTGTGTTCTGCGACTTAAGTTAAGACTACAGTGAACCCCCACTGTAAGCCAGCTAGACTAAAACTTCAGTATCAAATCCCTGACTGTAAATCTCATTTTACGAAGTGCCGTGCAAATGGGGAATGCTTGTGAATGTGTGAGTGTAAATAGAGAAATATAAAACCCCTATTTTTGCTGTAACAACACTTCATTACACTTGGACCTACAGTTTTAGGTCTGGTGAAATGTATAATTCCATGTTGGTGAATGCCTGACTTCCTTAGTCTTCATCCAGTTGTTAATTTCCTTGTATGATGCACACAGCAGGTAGCAAAGTAATTCCTCTTGATCTCTAGGTTTTGGAGGGTCTGTATATTAAAGTAAAAAATAAAACCTCAAAATTCAAAGCATTGTTTTAAAACTGTCTGCAGATAGTAAGTACTGTAAGTGGGATTAGTGGTGAATATTCAGCCCTATAGTTCAGACTCAAGTTGTGTAACGATTTGTGGGACAACGATGTATTTTAAGTAAGTCCCATGAGGCAGGAGCAGTTGAAATGAGTTTGCTCTACTTGCGTAGCTTGGTCTCCATGGGGATCGGGGGGGGTTCCATCTCTAACTTTGTATGCATGCTGGATAAGATCAGGTGTCCTGGCACCGACCTCATCTCCCTGTCCGGACACTGAGAAAGGCCTGTTTGTTCCCATTTGGGCTTGTGGCACTAAAGAGACAATGAGTGCAGTCTCTGAGAGGATGGGGTGGGAGGACAGAGGTGTGGGTTTGGTGGGAGGTGGATGGATATGGAGGAAGAGTGAGCCATGGGCCGCCGCCTCACTGAGCCTGTCCCCGGAAATGCAGATGGACCCCCTCTAGACTGCTTCTGCCACTCTTCCGAGTGGCACAGACCTCACCATCTCACATTAAAAATACCTCTTCAAGTCAGGTCTGGACATAAATATTTTGCTATTTTAGTTTGCAAGGTTTACATGGCTTACAGCTTGATCAGTATCTGTCTGTCTGTCTGTCTGTCTGAGTCCCCTCCCCCCATGAAAATATCTGTATTTATACTCGATCACTTAATATGGCACTACTAACAAACACTATGAGACAAATACACCAGACTGTCACAAGTAACACTGACGACAAGTAACAGTGTTGTCGGTTTACTGTGCATGAAGAACAGTAAACTGCCTTTAAAGTGATCTTTCACCCTAAAACATTGGACTGTAACTAGTGCTTCAGACACAAAATATGGTAATTGTAAGTTCCTTAACCAACTCACTCTATTTTAATAAAATTGCCACTGTGTCTGCAGTTTCAGAAGTTGTCACATCAAATTGCATCATTACCTGCCAGAAGTGCTGACACAGTGACTGCAATTTTAGTATAATAAAGTGAGTTTGGTCTAGGAAATCGTCAACTGTATTTTATCTGGCGATCTAGTTCCTGAGCCTGGTAATGTTTTAGAGTGAAATATCGCTGTAAATCTAGAAGTGCAGACTTCTGTACTGCAGAAGGATAAAAGAAGAAAGCATGGAGGACTGTACTCCAATCTGAATGCCATCCTTATTGATTTGGCACTTTTTTAATTTTTATTTTTTTAATTTTATTTTTTTAAAGAGTATTCTGGACAGGTAGAAGTTCTATTTCAGTCCAACATGGCTTGAACAAATCAAGCCATAAAGTAAAAGAATGGCCAGATCCTAAAGCTGCTGACCATATTTAACATCACCATTAATATACAAGGGGGCATGATTTTCTTCCAGCTATGAAATTGACAACCAGTTTTGCTAATGTGATTGTTCCCTGTAATACCTTTTAATACACAAACTGATCAATAAAATGTGAACAGAAATCTTAGTTCATATCAAAAGGATTGCATGCTGTGATGCTCTTGGTTTGTCAGGCAGTTCAGGCTTTCCTTATTGGCTCTGATGCAAGAACAACAGCATTAATTGGACAGCTATCAGTCAGCTCTAATCTTTTACTAGTGTTTTTTTTATTTATTTCTTTATTAAGTTTAGCGCTCCTTGCTAGAGCTTATTGGTAAATGTCTTTGGCCTCTGAACAGTCATTCATGTGTTAGGAGGTTGTTTCAAAGTCAGAGTAATTAGGTCATTTTTATATGCCATTCAGAAGCAATAGTGATATTCCCTGTGAGAGATTCTCATTGACTGTGTGTATGTGTGTGTTCTGCACCAGTGAAGGGTCATCTGCAAAGTTAGCTGGTGCCAGGCCATAAAACCGGAATAAGAGGCACAGAGTGATTTGGACTTCATTGACGCGCTGAGCCCATCATTAGTTTTCATTTGTCTCGCAGAGTGGAGTTGAGTCATCGCTGCCTCACCTTTTGTCCAAGGCTAGATGCCCCCCCCATCATAGACAGCACAGTTTGAGTGTTTATTCATCTTGAGCTCATTCAAATGCGAGCTGTGTTATGGAGAAGTACCCAGATGCACCTGCTTTGCCTAAGCAAAGCCAACCCCAGGACAGTGACTGAATGAGATTATAGAGAGATAAGGTATCCATAATATTTGTCCATTACATACTCTCCAGCGTTGTAATGTTTGTCTTTATTGTTAGCTTCATTTATGTATGTACTGGCCCAAGAGACCAACTGCACTCCCTTTGACAATATGTTCATGAACAACAAGTTTTAACCAGTCATCATGTCACTGAATGGGTTGAAAGAATAGCTGTCATAGTGTGTGCTCCGCCCTCTGTGCTATTGACTAATTATAGTGGATTTGTAGTGGTACATCTGAGAACCTGCAGCACCTTTATCATGGATATTAGACCAGCACCAAAATCTCTAGGGGTGGAACTTTTTTGTGTGTATGTTGGAACAATCTGGACTGAAACATAAGCTGGACCAATGTGAACATGGGTATAGAGGTCTATTGAAGGACTAGTGGGATTTTTGCCTCTGCCTGCAGTTATTATGCAACAACACACATTTTAGCTTCAACAGGGTGGGAGTTCACATCCCTGTTCCACAAAGGAATGGTTGGGGAAAAATCCCTGTAGTCCAATATCTGTTTTTTGCCCCTACTGGTGAGATAAGGAGTGACATGTAGACAATGCTCATATTCACACTTGATTTCTCTCTTGGGCTTGACCAAGACTTCACAGATCCTGAAAAAACAATACCACAGCGTTCAATTTTCTCCAGCACTTCCGGACTTGGTCCAATTGCTTAATGGTTTCCACTGGGGGAAGCTTGCAGCATAGCTGTACTTCAAACCTTGAGAAATGACAGTCATTTCAGCAGAGTCAGAAGCCTGAGCATACCTGAGGTGCAAGCGACTGAGGTGAAAAGCAAGATTACAGATAAATTATGGCTTTGAGTTATCGACTGATGGGAGCCAAAGGCTTGAAGAGGCCAAGTTATGATGGAAGAGTCTGTTCATAAATCCAGACATAGTCTCTGCTATTATTCCTGCATGGGGTGTGACTGAGGGAGGGGATTAGCCTTGTGCACAGGCTGAGACACTCTAAACCCTCTTCTGTGCAGGAAAATGGGCTATGACTTTAGCCATAGGCACTTGAGTGCAGCACTTTTGATTGACAGAGGCCATGTCCCTGTGTGACCCACCTTGCTCTGTCTGACACATTTTGGAGGTATGAAAGTGAGGAAAATCTATTTGGTGCTTTCCCCTGCCAGGGTTGAGGTGGTAGCCCTCGTAACTCTTTTTGGGTAACGGGTATAAAGCTGATTTATGGGCATTGATGGTTAATGACTTGTATCACCAAGACCAGAAGCATTTTTCCATCTGAGGTGTCTGAGCTTCTGCATCAGGGCCTATCATGCAAAGACTGACTTGTTATCTAAGCCGACATGGTAGAGAAATTAATTTGTGGGTAGAAGTTTGAACTGTCTTTAGCTAAAGCATACTTTTGGAAATATCATAGGACCTCAAAATTAGATTATAATGTGTTAACCATAGTGTCTCAGGAAATAAGTATTTACTTTACTGGATGACATTGGTATGTTTTACAGAAGTCTCTTATAAGCTTTAAGTTTCCTCAAGGGAGCTCAGACCTTAAGATGACCTGGAAAGCCAAACTTGCTTGCATCATTTTGTTGTTCTCTGACTAATGTCCATGCATGGTTCTGGCCAGTCTTGCAGGGACAGAACCAAACCTTTATCCCCCCAGCAAACATTGTGTTGCTCAGGGCCCATGTGCCTCAGGTTAAATCACTGGTAGAAGCTCTGTCTAAATCCTTAAGGTGGTTATAGCAAAGCAGTAGACCTTAATACATCCCAACACACACAGATTAAGCTTGACATTTATAAGAGAGCTGAAGAAATTGAACTGGCTTCTTTAGTAGTCTACCTACGCGAGTCATTCTGATCCCCTACTCAGAAATTCAAGCTATGCACTTGTAGCTTAAAATTTGGCAGTTATGATGACCTTATTTAAAGAGATATCTTTGGTATGTGCATATACTTAAAATATTCCTTAATTCTAACCGTTTATTGCAAGTGACCCAGATAAAAGGAAGCGAGAATACAAACCACATTTATTATTTTATGCACATCATAGAAATGTACGTATTGAGTTTCCTCTTATCGAGTATCCTGCTATTTTCTTGCCAACAGGTGATGCTTGGTGATGCCAGTATGCCAAGGAAAACAGCACTCAAAGCCAGTCAGCATGGAAACACCCACATTTTGCCCACAGGAAGTAATCATGAGATGCAAAAACACATTGCCGACATGAGTACTCAAGTGGGTATGGGTCTGTACCTCCAGCCCACTGAAGCATTTCACTTGGATAAAGACCACCCAGCACAAAATGATTTACAGAACCTCAAAGAATGCTTGTCACTAGCAGACTTAAGCCAAGATGACCCCTTCTCTCTTGAAGGCTGTGTGCAGTAAGTAACTTGTGATTAGAGAAATAAGCATGCTATGCATTGATCATTTGTAGTACACGATCTGATTGTATACGTGGTTGTTTCTGCACTCGTGTTTCAAATTGGTTGCTTAAAATATAGTGAAAAAATAGAGCTCTTGTATAAGCAATTGTATGTATCTGTATTTATTATGCGCCTGTCCATCACTCGTAGTTTGTGTCTCATTGGTCTATGTACCTGTCCATCAGATTGGAGAGGAGGTGGATGCTCTGGCACAAGTTTATGAAAGAATACTCTTGTTTGGATGACTGGCTGCAATTGGCAGAAAAATCGGCTGCCTGCCCAAACTCCAGCCATGTGCTATACGCTACAGCAAAAGAGGAACTGCAGATGTTTGAGGTGAACCGACCACCATACTAACACTATTCCAACAATGATACTTGGCAGCATATCTGAAAAACTCATGGTCACTCATCAAGGAATGTTCAAGTTTCCTTTTTATTTTTCACACATCTGACACCAATGCGGTTCAGTCAAAACCTTGTTTTTCTTAATGAGAGAATCCTGACAAACATTTTTACACTATCTTCAGTGAATGTCTTCGAGCCTGGTAGTAGTTTCAGTAAAACTAAATGACCCCAAATGGTAATCAATCTCCTTGGCCAACTTCCCAAGCAGTGTTGAGCTGTGGTGCCTGCAAGAGCTTATTGGCACTCTGCCCTGCGATTTCTCCCCAAATTCATATGCAAAAACCCATCCTTGTTCTGGTCCCAGATAGGTTTTCCATTCATATTAAGGTGTTTTTCTTTTTCTTTACTCATAACCCAATTGCTGTAATTTTGTGTCCCCAGAGCCTGCAGACTGAGGCTAGGCTGCGTTTGGCCCAGCTGGACAGCCTGAGCCTGAGGAGCCGCATCCTGTTGGGGCTGTTCAGGGGCTCTATGAGAACCCGGGTGGTAGAGATGACCAAAGAGTGTGGGCAGCGCTGGGACCAGCTCAGCTCCACTCTGGACTCTGTGCATCGTCGGCTGAAGGTACATGAGGCTCCAACACCTCTGTTATAACTCTACATGCCTGGTGCAATCCACTATACTTAAGAACATGTTAACTCCTGTTTTGATCTCATTAGCTCTTTTTATCTATGTAGCCCTCTCTTCTGCCGGTCCTTAAATAAACATTTCTATTCCACCCTTTATCCATAGTAGCCATAGAAAGCTATTAGCCTAACCTGAGTCTAACCTCACCAGACCTTCCCAGGTCTATAAATGTCAGCATTCCTTTGCCCTCAGGTGTAATACATTGATTAGTTATACTACATCAAATGGCATATAGATGTCAGAAACATTCCTGCAGTCCTGTTTGTGCCTGCGTTTCCTGTAGCACTTTGTGCTCCAACGAGAGGACTTTGAGAGGCAGCGAGAGGAAATGGCCATCTGGCTGGCTGACATGGACCTGAAGCTGACTGAGGTGGAGCACTTTTCTGGAATGAACACCTGTGCCAAAATGCGAAAACTTCAGGTAGACATAAATTTTTCACTCAAGATGTTTGATACCTACACACCACTATATGAATATTTCACATGTATGTGTGTGTGTGCATTAGGGCTTTCAGGAGGCAGTGGCTGAAAGTGCAGGTCGGCTAAATGCGCTGCTTCATCAAGGGGAAGAGCTGATCCAGAGGAGTGAGCCAGCTGATGCCCAGGTCATCGAGAGCCAGCTACAGGAGCTGCTTCTGTACTGTGCTCGCGTCTTCCAGGGCCTGGGCCGCCTTCACACACGCCTTCTCAGCATGAGACTGGTGAACACCATCACACGTATAGTTGGTCATAAATGCGCATCTTTACAAAATTCAACTTCAGGGTCAAGTTGAAATTTCAAATATTGTTTAACTTTATGCCGATGCCTTGAATCTGACTCAGTTGGATATCGATGTACATCTTTAGTCAATCTAGTGACTAAAGACCTTAATAAGAACATTTCCAACAGTTATGCTTCTCTGCATTGAATATTACAGCTCATTTTAGTGTCTCTATTTTAATATTTGATTTAACATCATAAAAAAACTTATTTTTTTTGTTCCTGGAAAGTTTGATTGGGGAGTTCTAATTTTATAATTGTGCTCAATCAAGTTTTCTTGTAATTTTTCAAATAAGTAATACACCACAAGGATATCATAATAGAGTTTCTGAATGTCACATGTCCGAATCCATTCAGGGTAAAAATCCACAAATGTGCCCCTGAATAGTTGCCTTGTAGCCAAGCATGCCTTGTACAATACATGTACTGTCTTTGTGAATACGTTTTCTGTGTAGGCCATTGTCTCTGTAGGCTGAGGCAGATCATGCTGAAAATGTGCTGCACTGATGCTCATTTTACAGTAGGCATGTAAAGGTTATGGTGTCATACACCGGACATCCAGTAATGAATTGGCAATGTGTGTTTCCCACAGCTTTCCAACTTTTGCGTGAGAGATTTTGTCTCCTGAATACTGGAGGGTTTGGATGGATTGATTCTTAAATATTTCAGTAAAACCATGATTAAGTTTCAAAAATTAACTTTAAAAATGGCATGATAAAGGGGTGTTTTAACTTTTGAATTAAGTATTTGGCCTCATGCAGTTAAATTATTCACCCTCAAAGAGTTATCTTACCATTTGTCATTTGTGCTGTTGAAGTCAGCCCTTCAACTCTTGTTCTCCAAAGAGCTTGATGTGGTAAAAATTCATAACCTAAAATAAAAGAAAGGAGGTGAAGTGCCTAAATATTATTATAACAAAGAGCAAAACTTTGCAAATGTAGCCTTCAATTGCTAGTTGTGGCATAAGGACTGATTGCTGAACTATAGGAGTAGAAAGAACTTGGAAAATTTAAGTTGGTTTTATAGACATGTTCTGCTTTGCTGCTAGAAGACAGAGAGACATGAGAGAGACTGGGCAATCATCGCTTGAATTCCAAGTTCAAGTTCAAGTAGGTTTTTATTGTCATTTCTCCATATACCTCGTATACATTGAAATGAAATGTCGTTTC
>JAOUQW010000047.1:12610032-12622612 GCA_028565825.1 Olivaichthys viedmensis | reverse complement strand
TTTTTTCCTCTCCTCTCTTTTTCTCTCTCTCTCTTGTGTTTCTCTCTTTTTTTCTTTTTTTTTGTGTGTGTGTGTGTGTGTGTGTGTGTGTGTGTGTGTGTGTGTGTGTGTGTGTGTGTGTGTGTGTCAGTCAGTCATGTCGTGTAGCTGTTAAGTCTCCCTTTTTTTGTAGGTGTTTGAGGAGGACTGGGCTCTGTGTCCAGACTCAGGCTGCCCCTCTGAGACAGTGCTTGAGGAGGACCGTGTTGGGGACCACAACCTTGCTCCACCAGTCCAGGAGAACCCCTCTCACGTCTGTCAAGAGCAGCTGGTCTTGGAGTGGGACTCCTCAGTGGACATTGGAGGATCCATCTCCCATGATGACGCAGACTCTTTCTACTTCAGTGCCAATGCAGGTGGGTACTGGGCATTAAGATGCATGATACCCAAAATGAATCAAATTTCTATTTCAGTCTGTGATGTTTATGTCTTGTTTTACCATTGTAATCTATTCCTTTAATAATCTATTTCTGTTTGTTTTTGTAGTCCTGTTGCATAATATAATCCCTATACAAGATATAAATTATGTTATATAATCAAGAGGCATATCTTCACTAAGTCATTGGGGACATTAAAGGTTATCTTTTTTTTCTTAGGGGTTTACAGCACAGAGGAGCGACTTACCAAAGATCCTTGGAGGAGGAGGGCTAACCTGAGACCTGCAGACCCCCGTCCAGCCACTGCTGCAGCATGTGTACAGCAAACGGTGAGATCTCGTGTGTAGTATGTTGCTGACCACAACTTCCCCTTGCATGTTTTCCTTGACATTTTCAATCATTTTCATGTGATTTAATCTGATCGAGTATAGCATGAAGTTCTGGTGACCCAAACAGGGACATTTTGTGATCATGAATACAATTTCTAGACCTTCATGAGCTATTTGAAGGTTTATTCAATGACCGTGTAAATTAAAGCTACAAATCTCATTTCATCTGCTTACTGACTGTAGTCTTTGCATCCAGAGCCCTTTTGACTTCATAGCAAATTAAGATATTGTTGCTGTCTAATGAAAAGCATGTATCTCCAAAATTCCAATTTTTCAGGAACACGAAAAAATTTTTTTTTCATAGATAGTATCATACACAATAAATCAAAATTCGCGGTGTGGTTTGTCAGCTTTTCATAGGTCATTTAGATGTCAACTGCTATGGGTAGACAGAGGTTTGTAAATACTGGAGATGCATGTTTTTCATTGGACAGCGATGATGTATATTCTTATCCAAGCATACATATTCAGCAACTTTCAGCAAAAAAATTTGCCAATTTTGTATGCATATTTTTGTCATAAACGTTTAAATGAGACTGAATCTTGATTGTTACCGCCGTTTATTGATTTGTCCCCCCCAGGTCACAGAAAGTAGCTTAGATGGTATGGCTCCACCCCAATCCCCTGTGCCAGGTAAGAGCATGCGCCCTGATTGATCACAGTGCTAACTGTTTATCGCAGCTTGAGACATGATCATCTATCTGTTACATGCTGCATTGTGGCCTTAATCCTAAAACATAGATCTCCTCTAACTTAATGTTAGATCAGATTGCTGTATTGCATTCAAATCATCCAACCTGCTAATTTTGTAGTACAGTATAACATCTTGGGGGGCGGGGGGGTTCATGAACAGGATACATGTCCTAGGCTTAGCTATTTACAGAACAGATCCCAAGGCATGCTATACAAAGGCTTCCCCATTATGTAACATTTGTTTGTCCTGACAGACACTGGTAGGCCACCGTATGCCTGGTTTTGGAAGACTTCCACTCCAGACTCGCACTCCCCTGAGCCTATCACCTTTAACTCTGACCGCATCAGTGCCTGGCTGGTCCAGACACCCAGACTGTGCTCTAGAGCTGTCCAGACAGAGCATGTGCCACAGGTACTGTTCACACACTCAACCAAAATCTTCATCAGGCTGATTACTTCTCCTTTTACAAAGTGCTCAAACTTATATTTATATAACATGTTCATCAGTGTTTATTCTGCTCTCTCGTTATTCTGCATCAAGTCGTTTAGTTGTAAAGGAAGCTTTATCATCACTGATTTTTTAGATCATACTGGAATAGTCATAGCCTATATACTATGAATAAAGTATTATATATCTTATATTGTGTTATGGCATTATAATGAATTAAAGCCTATAATACTTCTCCTTTATGACATGACCTCAGATGGTACCAACTAAAAACATTGTTTTAATCTCTTCTAACCTTACTGACAAATTTGCCCATTATGCTGGATATTTTTTTCTATCATCACTATGGATAGTTTACTGCACAAATACACAAATAATATTTAGCCAATTTTGTCATCTTCAACTAAAGTCAAGTAGGTTTTATTGTTTTCCAATGCATATACATATACTATGGGATGATAAACATCTCTCCAGGGCCATGGTGCAACATCCATCATCAGTACAACATAGGACTACTTAAAATGTGAAACGGTTGTGCAAAAATAGTGCAGCACAATACAATAAATACACAGAATCTTGTATGCGCAGTACACACAAACTAAACAGAACAGTAGCAGCATCATTAAAATAAACTAGGCTGCATTAATTTTGACTGTTACTGTTGTAAGTAGCAAAATATGAGTTAATGTTTATGTTGAAAATATCAGGAATTGTATCCTTTAAGCACTTGCAGTGGCTTCGCTTGTTTGGAGTCTTAAATTGTGAAAGCAATTAATTAAATTAATAATGAACAGGTGGGATAAGCAGTGAAAACATTTCCACATTGCTACCAGTTTACCAGCTACAGTTCACTTAGCCTGATTTTGTAAAATAGGCTAATTTACAAATGCAAACAAATACAAATGTATGAGCTATGGGATGTTTCCTGCGATTTAAAAACATGGAAGCTATACCTCTATACCAGAGAGCCTACTTTTTGCAGTACTATTTTTGCTGTTCTATTTCTGAGTTACAATTTGTATTGTTAATATGTTTTGTACTTGAACTTGACCTACATTTATAGGTGAATTTGCAGGTTGCCACCACCATTTTGTTTCCTCCAGAGTAATGACGGGGCAATAAATCTCAGGATTCTCAATTGTCCAGAAGTTGGTCCTAATTAGTAATGACCATTTAGAAAAGTCCTTTTGAAGTAATTGTTTTTAAACACTTGAGTTCGGAATGACTCTACTGTGGGCGTATCCCCCCGCCCCAGTCCCCTGTGTAAGCTTTATCACTTTAGAATGGATCACACAGATAGTGTCAATGCTATGCCAGTATAGGCTGCAGCCTGGCTTTACAGTGGAGTAAATGTGGAGATTTCTCCTTAAATCATATTATAGGAAGAAATACAGCCATAACATCATGTGAACAGTACTTCGCCCTCCTGCTTTAAGGTCTCTTCCACCATCATTTCAATGCATGTCTTGTTGACCCATCACTCATGCTTGCTATCTCAGCTTGCTTATAAACATATTGTGAAGCCATGTTTTAGAGTCATCAAAAAATATATTAAGGAGGAATGCAAGTGTAGTCTTTTCAAACCACTAATTAAGCAGTTTCAAACAAAACAACTACATTTTCACTGCATTTGCTGGAGAGGGGGGGGGGGGATTCCTGGGAATGACAATTTGTTGGGCTGATGCAGAGACCGATTGCCTGCTGAAGCTTTGGAAGAACTGTGGCAAACGAGAAGCCATTTCCATATCAAAGCAGCTTTCCGAATTTCTCAGTTCTGGCAGTTAATTGGCAGCTTTACATGGCTGGAAAAGAGAGCTGCGGCACTAACTGGCTCTTTAAAGGCTGCCATAATTGTGGGCACAAACATAAAGCAACACGCAGCAATGGGCCAAAAAATGGGAAGGGGTGGCAATTTATCCCTAGGTACAATCATATGTGCGTGTGTGAGAGAGAGTAGAAAACGAGGAGAAAATGGCGCTAAACCCTCATTAGTTAATGGAGCCAGGCTCTGTTTGTTTATGGTTACTCTTTGGCCCATAGAGATGCTGTCACATGCAATGAGCGCCGTGTTGTCCGACTCTGGAAACTCCGGGACTGGGAGCATTTTGTTCTTTGTGTCCATCCTCACAGCGGTGTTCCAGATTTTCTTCATCACCATCCACCCAGGAGCACGAGGGGGAGGAGGTGAGTGAGGCTGAGTATCTGGAGAGTGCGCTTCCCAAGAGGCGCTCCTGCTCGCTGCACAATAAAAACATGTGTCCCTCCCAGTCATGTGATCTTCAATCTCAGTCTGCTAAACGTCACCCAAACCCACAGGTGTGTATCTCTCTCTCTCTCTCTCCCTCTCTCTCACTCTCACTCTCACACACCAGACGCTACCCCTCACACAGGTTGTTTATCGCCTGTTCGTGAACCCGGTGACTTCATTCTTCCAGCGTGCAATAACACTGTAGGTCATCACTGATTCTTTAAAGGCTTTTTGCACTTTGAAATTAATTATAGAGTTAGTGAAGTGTAGCAGACTTGACTCCTTTCGGTTGATGCAGTTTAATTTTTTTTTTATTATTATGTATTTTGCACCTCTAACCCCCCTGAATATAATTACACTCAATGTTATCTGATTGCAAATTGTTCATAAACAGCCAAGTCCCTGTGGGGGTTACTTTGCAATCTTGTCTCTCATTTTCACCAGTTGCCATCTTGTCATTACAATCTTGTCTCTCACTTCCACTAGTGTCTGAAGGAAAGACTAAACTCCAGTGACTCAGTGAAGGACAGCAACCACAGTAAGACATATTGGTGAGCAAAGTTTTAACTTCCAGTTCTTAGTAAATTGAAGATCAGTGTGTTTTATTGAGTAGTCTATTCATTGTGTTTCCCTTCCTTTTTCAATGAACAAGTATTTAGGTGCACACTACACACATGTACATCTAGGCTTGTCCTGTTTTCAGGAACTGAAGATATTCTCTGTGTTCAATTATCATTTTAATTCCTATTTAAGATTTTATAATCATTGCTGATATCACCTAAAAGTGATTTACCATTCATTTAAAACTTACTATAAGATTAGAGAGTCAGAAGTTTCTCTATAAATCCTAGAAAAAGGGCACTTTTCAGTTTATCTTTGCTGAGCAGAGAAAATGCAATGAGAATGATTTGACAAAGTGAAGTCATGGTTTACTTGACTAATTCAATTTGCTCCAAAAATCAATGTAACTTTAATATGAAGTTAGGACATATATTAGTTTCAGCATGGCCAAATCATTACACATCAGTGACGCAGCAAGAGTACTTTAAGGACAACCTGACAATTTGGATTCTTAAAGAAACTTTAAGTGCTAAAAATATATGGAGGCTCAGAGCTTTCCTACTAACGGAGTACAAATTTTAAGTGATGTTGTGGCTAAATAGATGTATGTTAAAATTGGTCTTCTCTTAATTGAGAACACAGGGGGAGAGTATCACCTAAAAGCTATCATTTATTTTTTATTTTTCATTTATTGTTGCTGTTGTAGAATTACTGGAATTATCTGCCTCTTTCATGGCTCATGTTGTCTCTTCCTCTGGCCGCCAAGGATCCTGAAGCTGATGGAGGTCTTGAGGTCCCCAACTCTGCTTTGCATTTTGCTAGCCCTGCTGGTGGTTCTGGTGGTCTGGCCCCCCTCAGTGTTCCAGGACAACCGGTGCCACCGCTCCAACTCTCTGGCACATTCCTTTCACCTAGCATTGCGCTATGTCAATGGACCACCTCCTACTTGAGGACTCCAGAGGCACACAGGATACCCCAAAAACTGTGACCTGTGAATGATATTAAAGCAGAGCACTGGGGGAAAGAAGCCTAGAGCCATTTCAATCTTAAGTTGTAACTTCTGGGGGTGGGGGGATTCCACAGGGTTGTAGTGAGGGAGTCCAATTTATTAGGCCAGGTTTTCTTGGGCACTTTGAAGTTTTGTAGACACAAAGATTGGACTGGAAGCATTTAACTGAAATCAAATTTTGATTTATTGCACTGGCAGTATGCCATCCTTCATCCATAATGGCGCACACAGATTTGGTTCAGTACAGGACCTAATCATTGGCCTCATAAACATTGTGTCTTTATTTAGGTTTGTGAAATATGGAAATGAATGTATTGAAGAGTTGTATAGTACACTACCATTTCATCCACTAACATAGAAAATTATTTATTAATATTTTTTAAAAGCAAAATAAATAAAGTATATTAAACTTTAACCTGTGCTATGAACTGTTTGTGAAACCACCATTCCAGAATTGGTGCAATCTGCAGGGCAATTTTTGGATATCTAAAAGAAGCAAAACCACTCCTAAAGGCCTACACTGACAACACTGTATGTGTTTACCATCTGTCAATAAACTCTGAGAAAGTCCTGGACTGTCCATTGCTCTGTCAGCAATTTCTGACTAGGGCTTTAAAGAATATGTTCTGGATTTTTCAAGTACATCTGTCACATGAGTGACATGCTGTTCTTTGCTGCAGAATGTTATATCACTATTTAGATCTATACTCGGAACAGAAAGGTTATGGTGGAAATCAATGGGGTAACCTTTGTGATGCAGATATGAAGTAACTGCCTGATTTGGATTTTACTATTTTATATTGTGATGCATAAGTAAAGGTTAATAGTATTGTTCCAGCCATAATGCATACTGTGTTTATTTTGCATGTGCGTCATTTCGAAGCATCAGTAAACAGAGCATGTGAGCATAAAACATCACGTTTGAAACAAGCTTTTGGTATCAGATTATGTAGTACACCTCCACTTTAGACTCATGGACGGGACTTTCTCTAGTAGATTTGATACTAGAGAACGTGAAGTGCTTGTGAAACACTATGCCTGTGTGATGTACTGTATATAGATTTAAAAATAAATAATTTGTGGTTTATGCCATGCCCAATGTAGCCTTTACTGTGAAACATTTGAGAGGCCGAACATGATGTTTTAGACTGCAGGCTCAAATCAGATTTGCTTTTTCATGTAAATTTTTTATTTTTTATTTTACCTTATTTGAGTGAATTTTGTGTGTTTTAGATGAGCTCTCGGCCTGTGAGCATTTGCTGAAAATGATCAATCTGATCCAAATTGGAACTGAAATGATGTATGAAAAACACGACAGGGAGAATTTTCATGAGAAAATCTACACTGCGTTAAAAGCAAGTCCAGTACAGTGGAGATGTTGTAAAGCTTTAAAGATTATTTGCATCGTGGGCATATTTGGCAGATTTGATTACATTCAAAATAAAATAAATGAAAAAAAGAGGTTGGTTGAAGATGTTTTAACATGTTTGGGATGAAAGTAGAGTGATACACCATGTGATTCTCCTTGGGGGATACAGGCAATGTGGACCTCTTTGTCACTGGGTTAGTGGACACACTGAATGGGGATTTCTGTGCGACAGCTGGAGAAAATGGCGAAGAACATTTTCAAATTGAATTGAATCCCACCACCATGTTTCACTGTTGTTTTGCTACACTGTGGTATCAATCTTTCTTCTGTTCGTCTCCTTACATAAACCCTTCTGTTACTGCCATAAATTTCAAAATTGGATTCATCAGTAAATAGGATTTTTTCCTTGTGATCCACTGTGAAATGCTGCTATGTCTTAGCCTATGGCAAGCGAATATATATATATAATGATACACACACTGTATATATAATTTCACATAAGAACTTAAGCATGTAAGTGCATGAATATGGAGGGTAAAATGCTCTGAATTGTATAGTTGAAGCATAATGTCTTGCCTCAAGTGACATTTGTCAAAGATGCAATTCCTTCTATAAGGAAGGGAAAATGCTCTATATATGTCAATACAGAGAGAAAAAAAAATTTAATGGATATTAAAAGTCTTCTATTAAACTAAAAGCAATGTGAAGTAATTTCTGAACCTTTCCATGATTCAGCAGGAATTTGCTTTACCAACCATGCAATAAATTGACCATGTGGTGCTTTCTTACCTTAAAGCCAATTGCTTTCCATTGAATATACAAGCAACATGTAATGATCAGTGATTTAATACCACAAGGTAGTTTAGTCAAGTATATCATGTATACCATCTCCAAACAACTAAAACAAAAGAACAAGAGGTGTCAGGCTATATTTGTGAAGTACCTTTCTGTATAACCAAGTTGGGTTTTTTTTGTCATTAGCTAAATAGTTTTTTTAATTTTTTTATTTAAAGGTGTCTCTCCCCTACAGAGAGGAGCAGGCACAGGCAATCCCTACTTGGGTTTTGTGCATCTCTAGTATGGAATTTCACTTATTTCTGTTCCCAAAGCCCAAGTCAAAAGGCAGTTCTATCCCTTCACCTTGAACTAAAAACTTGTGAACTTCAGTTGTTGCAGAACATGTTGGCAGCATGCACTATTTGGATGCTTCAGTATCTCCAACCTCTGCCAGCACCAATGGGCAGAGGCACTAAACAAACATAATGGGATAGCATGGAGCTAATCGACAAGATGGATCACCATTGGTTGGGACCTTGGCTCCCCACCCCACCCCCCTCCCCTCTCATGCAGCACAGTTCTGCCACAACAGCGGTGATCAGGATTGACGGACTGTGCACACAAAGAGATTACGTAAAAATCCCTTGGCTGGCAACCCTTTAGGACAGTGAACATTTAGATGGCTATAACAGCTGCAATGCATGCATTGTCTGCGCAAGAAGAGATTGTTACTGTTAACTTTTCGTAGCTTTGGGCTCGGTAACCAATCACCAAATCTATAAAAGGTCAATGAGTGATGCAGATTGCCCAGGCCATCCACCAGGGCATTGGGATGAAAGATCTAAACTCGTTTTAAAACAGGAACATGGCCATCCCCCACCAAAAGGTGCTTAACCAGCTGGAAGGGTGCCATACGTCCTCATGATTACAGCTCATTGGAGCTTGCCTTAAGTAAACAGGTACATATCATCATCTCAATGGCGACTAGTTAACCAGACCTTTCTCTGGTTATGACTCAGGTCTTATGTAATCTCCTGCTGTTGGCATTGATGGACACGTTGAGAAAATAGGGTGAGAAAATAAAGGGGGGAATGAACAGACAAAAAAACATCACACTTATTATATCCAACGTCTGCCCGGACATGGGCTGGATGAGAATGAAGTATGCCAGTGCAATCTATTTCACATAGTGCAGCAGAAACCTAATTACACCGTTTAATGTCCCATGGAAGTGCCATTACCTAAATGGCACCCCAAAAAAGAAGGCGAGTTCATTTCCACATATTTTGCATATTTTCAGTCTAAATGCTCATGGATGTCTCAAATCTAGATTAGAATATATATATGCTGACTTTCTTCTCTACTGAGGGAATAAGATTTTGAGCAGTCTTTAATTCCCCTACACAAGCTCTTGAGTTGACAATGACAGTAATCTTAGCTGAGCCCCCAAATGCCCCCCCCCCTTCTCTGCTCCCTTTCCTGATTCATCTGAATGGATCTTGTGAGAATGTTTCAAGCTGGCAGTGCCAAAGGAGAGACCTTTAGCTCTCATTCATGATGCCCTTTCTCCCATTGAACCTGGCTGCTGCTGCTGCTGTTTAACATGATGCATGCTTAGTTCTCTTGTCGACCCACATGCTGAGTTGCATGGTTAGAGATAAATAGTAAACAAATGCCAATGATGAGCTACTACAGCCCTATCTCCTCATGGACCTACCTGAGCATGATGTTTACAGCTGCATGCTCTGGCCCGTGCTGGTCATCCGTCCTCACATCACCGGCTTCTTAAAATAAGACCTCTATGCAGCGGATGAGAGTGCAAGAAATGGACTTGACAGGAAGCGCCGCAAGCTTGACATAGCCTTCAGCTGAGTCTGTCATAGCATCAGCACCTAACCCCGACGTCACCCCTCCACTTACACACACACACACACACACACACACACTGTTACCAGGCATTAATAAGACAGAGACACACGCATTTCTTTCCCGCCACAGCCAGAGTCTCTCCTTATTGGGCCCACAGTCAATCCCTGAGCTTACGAGACATTAGATATTTGTTTACAGGCTGTGTGATTGGCTTATAAAGGCTACAGATGCTTGTCTGGGCTCTATCTGTTAGTGTTTGCTTGGGAATTTGTGCTGTTCATAGCAACTTGAGCACAGACAAGTGAAAAAGCTGCTGTCTGATCATACAGAGCAGCTGACGTTACACAAAAAGCAGCAGCTATGTCACATGGATATTGCCGCCTTCCCTGTTAGTGACTTCCAAATGACATTGATGTCCAGGTTGTCATAAAAAGTATGCATACTCTAATTGGATCAGTCAGTGGTGTAAGATAAATGATAAAATCTTGCTGGCACCTTTTTCTTAACCTGATTTGGCTAGTTATGAGCACAAGGCAATATTATCACTAGTAAACCACTATCCTGGTGATGTTTTAACCCAGTCTACAAGCACTGTGTCCTGGATTCACGTTATGACAGACGTGGGCATATGACATGAATGAAATGATTGCAATAGACCTACTGGTCTGACAAAAAGGACATGCCTCTAACATTGTCATTTCTATCATGAGTCAGTGAAAGATGGCTGATTTAAAAACAGAACTCTGAGGGGAACTGCAAGCAACACAGACTCAACAAACATTCTTGACTAGGAAATGAAAGCTCAAAGCAAGAACACAGTTTTTGTCTGATACTCTATCATATAAAATATTAATCACGAAATGATACAGCACACATTTTATTCTGTCCAGGGGGCAAATTGTGCCTGATATTAAAATGGAGACAAATCCGACATTGGCGCTCACACTAAATTGCCTGTCCAATGTCCATTCCTTGCGTCAGGGCCTTGGGCTCTCCACTGACATTTTTGTCATTTCTCTGCTGAGACTGTATTTGTCTTTTCCTCTCACTTAAGTGGCACCTAAAACACACAATTAATCAGGATGACCACCGTATTTGGTCTGATGCACAACATCCTGCAAATGAGTGACCATCATAATTTATTTAACAATCGGAGTAATAACTTAATTTTCTCCCAGATGTTCCTTGATTTTTGTCTGAAAAAAAAAAACAGTGCACATCTTATCTTGGGCCTACATAGACTATGAACTACATCGTAGACTATATGACATGCTTCATGCTTCATGCCCCCCCACCCAAGAATTTGAGTAATAGCCTAATTTTCTTTCAGATGTCCCTTAATTCGTCCTGAGAAAATCAGTGCATATCACTGCACCGTTTAACTCCCCAGTCACTCCAGAGTCACGTTTGGTCCCAGAAATCAACAGCAGCGGTTGACCGAAGCCAGTGTAACGAGCCTGGTCGTTAGACAAGCGCGGGTGAAGTGATGAAGAGAACCACTAAACGAGACAGCCTCAGTGTTGTAAACGGGTGCGTTTGCAATAGGGGGGTGTGGGGGGTCTAACTAGTTGCTAGGGGTAACAGGGGTGAGCAGGCTGGTGTGTGTGTGTGTGTGTGTGTGTGTGTGTGTGTGTGACGTTAACGCCACCGCGACCCTCGAGTCCCCGCGCGATTCTCTACACGGGGCTTGGTTGGCTGTGGCGAGGCGCGGGGAGGATGCGAGCGGGGATTTAGTTTCGCTGGCTTTTCCAGTCTGCAGCAGATTATTCCCTTTCACAAAACACACACCAACGGATTTAGCGCTCCAAAGCAAGGTAAGGAAAACAATTACTTAAAATATTAGGCTATTTTGTGTTTGTTAAAACGTCTGTTTATCCTGTACGCGTATAACTCATAGCGCAGTTGTTTTTGGAGAGGGGCAACGTGTCTCTTTCTGCAGCTCTAGGTCTTTGATGATGATGATGATGATGATGATAATAATAATAATAATAATAATAATAATAAAATATGCGTGTGCGCGCCTTTTTGAATGATTGATTGATTGATTGATTGATTTTTAGATTTGTACAGTTGCGGTGCTGGTTCATTTGTTTTTGGCAATGTGGAGTGAAGGGCAGACGTCTGGATTGATGGAAATGATTAGAGCATCATCATCTATGAATGCGCCCTGCTTTTGAATCCGCCGTGACGAGTTCTTGTGGGATTGATTATCGGACTGCATGTTATTCTTGATATCTTCGGTTCGACCCCAAGCATCTGTTGTTATGGCTTTGTTTGCCCAAGCAGACGCTCGTTCGGTCAACTTGGCCAGACTGTCTTCTTGCACATTATAATGAGTCACTCAAGTGGGAATTTGGAAAGGAGCGCGCCGGATGAGCTTAAAAATGATTTAGTTGGGTGGGGTTTTTTTTTTAATTTATTTTTATTATTATAATAAAATAAAACAACATTTCTGTTTTTCAGACAAAGAGCACTGGTTGCTCAGTTGCCGCAGAGATTTATACAATGTAACCCAATCCGTGCCTCATAAACGTGGTGTTACCACAGTCTAGGCTACGGGTTGTGTGTGTGTCTGTGTGTGTGAGAGTGTGTGTGTGTGTGTGTGTGTCTGTGTGTGAGAGAGTGTGTGCAAGTGTGTGTGTGTCTGTGTGTGAGAGAGTGTGTGTGTCTGAGAGTGTGTGTGTGTGTGTGAGAGTGTGTGCGTGTCTGTGAGAGTGTGTGTGTGTGTCTGTGAGAGTGTGTGTGTGTGTCTGTGAGAGTGTGTGTGTGTGTCTGTGAGAGTGTGTGTGTGTGTCTGTGAG
>JAOUQW010000047.1:12593162-12606019 GCA_028565825.1 Olivaichthys viedmensis | reverse complement strand
TCAGCCATGATACAGCGCCCCTGGAGCAGGGAGGGTTAAGGGCCTTGCTCAAGGGCCCAACAGTGGCAGCGCTGAGGCTTGAACCCACAACCTTCTGATCAGTAGCCCAGTGCCCTAACCACTGAGCTACCACTGCCCACAAAATAATCTATACAGAATGAGTTACCGGCATAAACTGACACAGTTAACACAAAGGATTGGGTCCCAATAATGAAATAATTACCAAAGCAATGTGCTAGTAAACAAGAAATCAACGTAAGCAAAATGAAATACAAAAAAAAAAAAAAAACACAGCCACCTCAAGGCGTCTGTGCTTCCAGGTTTTGATAGCAGTCGTAGAGAGTCCAAACAATTCCCTCCTCCAATTACAACATCCAATGGGTCTGTTGATCCCACCCAACATTATTCCCGTTCTCACGAGTCAAAAACAGCAACTGAATTACCATGCAGGATGCCAAATCACTCTTGCACCCAATTACATCGGCTGCCAACCGTCTCGGACGCCACCCAACAAGCAGAAAAGCGGTCTTCAGTGGATAATGCTGCCAGCCAATCCACACATGTTAAACTGTACGTAGTAGCAAAATAAGCCAACCCCAGATGCTTCAACAACCATCATGAGGCCAGGCTCTCTAATGACTGAACGTGAGAAACGAGAGGGGGTGGAGGCTCCTCAGGTACAGACACTCAGACGGCGTCCACCAGGGCCATTTATCTAGTACGATGCCACATCTAATTAGCAACGTCATGAACCTTGCTGACTAATGACGTACCCGGAACTGGACATGGCCTACGAGGAGAGAATTTAACCCTTACCCTGCTACAATCCAATTATCATACAAATGATATATTATATGACATAGGATGTGATGAGTGTCTTGGGAAGTTTCCAGATCCAGATGTGTGAAGGACAGTGTCTTTTGTTATTCTGCACTGGCTGTAGCACTGGAAAAGTTCCTACATTTGTGTTATTAGAGCTAATATGTTATTGGATTGCTCACTTATAAATAAGGAAGAATTCTGGATATAACCATTTTAACATGAAAACTCTTTTCGTCCCCTCCCTAGTAACAAAGCAATGCTACCATTTGTGAAGAATTCTTCTTATGAGCTGAGTTGTATCAGTAGCATGGAGGATCCAAGACCACAAAGTTACAGCTTTGATTTCAAAGCATGTCCAAGGTTTAGCTTGATCTGTTTCAGACAGGACACAAAAAAGCACTACCTCCACACTTCAGCACCCATTATAATCAATATCTGTTTTTACATAGCCATACTTGCACATGCACAAGTCTCATGTGTTTTGCTCCGGTTCTATATTTCCCACAATGTACAAGCAGTTCTGTCACCTATTTCCCATTGAAACTACATAAACATAATATTTATAATAATCTTATTGGCCCCTTATGCGCTCCTCTCCTGTGGCTGACCGCCTTCAAGCACCTCATTGGTTGGTTTAAAAAATACACGCCAAAGCACCTTGTTGGTTGGTTTATACTCTACTGCAGTTAGAGTTTGTTTTTGTTTTTTTTATCTCAATCCCACCCGTTCCCGCAGTTATTTCTGTTTGTAACCACCTGCAGTATTTTCTAATATTAATTAGATTTCAAATATCGTGAAATTGACAAATTGATATTATCATTATTATCATTGTGGGCAGTAATATAAAATATAGGTACGTTTCATTTTCAAGGCTTATTTGTGGGAGAACTAACATTGGCTAGTTTGTTTTTAATCCCACGCACACCCACTCCCACAGACACTCTTGATTACTTGATTACTCCTGCTTGCTCCCAGTTATTTCTGTTTGTACCTGTTTGTATGTAAGCAGTTAAAAATACCAATATCTTCAGTTGGTCCATTTCCCCAAAATGTTAACAAATAAGTAATTTAAACACAGTTAATAGGGGTTTTCTTTTTAGTGAACACAAGAAACAAACTGTTGATTTTGTTTGATTGATTTCACATGCAACATTCTATTCTATCTATTCTATTAACATTTAGGCTACTTGCTTTAAGTCTATAACAAGCCAGGAGCGATCAGACTGAATGTAAATAAAAATTTGCCAGAGAAAAAAGAAATTGCTATTTATTAAGTAGCACTCACCCGTTATGTGCTGTATCTCTCTTTGTCTTGCGATCTTCATTCCTGACCACCTACGTCTGCCTGTATGAGAGTAAAAACGTCCCACGCCCGCAGTGTTTTTGTTGGGTCCCGCTGTATCCCAGTCCCGATGCACACATCTACTTCAAATAACTTCAAATATAGTATTGTATATTATCATATTTCGTAATATATACTTTGTGTTACTATTACTTACTCATGACAAACGCGTCTGTTCCATTTCATGTGCTGTTTAAACTGGCCTTAGTTCTAGCTTTAGCCATTCTATGCTAAATCTTTATTAAACTGTTCTACCTGACAACCAAAAAAAAAACATTTCCCCTCAGAGAGAAGCTGCAGAAGCCCAACATTGTTCTAACTGAAAACTATTATTGGGGCTTTATGCAATTGGTGGGTATCTTCATTGTCTCAAGAAACCACCTGACCACCCATTTGGAACCTCAAATCAGTTGTCTAGTAGTGAGTAAGTAGTAAGTCAAGGCTACTGGGTTAGTGGAATAATCTTGAAGACTTCTCACCTCTCATCCAAGGGGCTTCATCAGTTCTCTTATTCAGTTTAACTGATGAAGCCCCACGGATGAGTAGCAAACTGTGTTCAGAATTAGGCCAGAAGTTTATTTGCCTTGAGTTACATTTATAAGACATTCAAGATGATCTGGATGACTGAAATCCTTTATAGACACCACCATAAAGTTTCTGTCATGCAAATAACAAAGCCTTCAGGCTAAGTTTTTTCACCTCAAGGCCTGCAGTATCTGTTCTCTTCATTAGCCTCCTCATGTGCACAAAAATGTAGGGCTCTCTCTCTCTCTCTCTCTCTCTCTCTCTCTCAGCCCTTAGTTATGGCTGAGAAGAGCTGCTGAAGTAGCACATTTGGCCTATATTTTTGTCTGGTACCTTGTTCTTTGACACAATCTGTCCGATCACATTGTCTCCTATGAGTGCCAAAGTGACAGCACCTGAAACGTTGCTCCTCAAATGTACAGAGATTGTGAGGCAAAGAACTGATCTCTGTCCAAATAAAAGGCAGTCAAAAAGCAGCTAAATCAGATGTGACTTTCCTGAAGTTTGTGAAAGTTTTGATTTAGAAAGTAGGTATATAAATAAATCTGCAAGAGACAGCAAGGCACTTACACATCCCTCAACAGACCAGAATTAAAGCTCCTCTAATATTGTCAAACTATTGCAGCATACAAATCTATTACAGATAGATGAATGACGATATACCCGTATGACTGTATATCCCGGGATAAGACAATCTGAACTTACTGTTAACATTATGCTAATATTAACACAGATTATGATGTCACAAAAAACATGGTGAGTTCCTTGAAATATGCCACAAGATTTTTCAAAATGGTAGCCAACATTGTCACAAAGTAGCACAAAGTGTAAGTTCTAGGTGAGCCGTGTCACTGTTAGCTTATACCTAAGCTGTGTCTCACATGGCGCACTTCGCATACTTTTAGTGCAAGTAGATGTAGTGCACTATTAATACCCGGATAATGTACTAAAACGGCCGAAAAATGAAGTGTGGAACATTGAACAGTTTTTGCACTCAGAGGTCGTAGCCTGCTCTACAATGGCACTGCGGTTTCAATTTTGCTGAAAGGCCAATGCACCGATGGAGAACGTGGCTACATAAATCTGTGGTTATTTTGTTTTGGCGCGATTTAATGATGAGAGGTACCTCACGGTAATTTGTTTTTACCGTTTAGTGCAAAACATTAGTGTTTGAGACATTACTACTCTACAAAAATCAGGTACTACATACTAAAGTACATAGTGTATAGTATATAGTGCATTGTGCACTATTTGAGACGCAGCTCTAGTCTCTCAAGCATTCACTAGAGTCTGGTATTTTTCGTCACTAAATGTGGACAGGAATCACCTGACATTTTGCCTGACATTGCAAACGGCTAACCACACCAACCACACCACTAACTTTTTTTTCAATCCACTGACTCTATTTTGTTCAGAAAAGCTCATTGTGTCACGGTGATCAAAAGTTTGTTTCCTGTCAGAAATTGTGTACAAACGTGCGTATACATGGGAGTGCGAAGCAAATCAGATTACTACCGTCAAAATTCTGAAGCTTGGGGCCAGTTAAGCTGAGGTTAAGACTAGCTCATACCCTGATATACCAAAAAATGTACGGTTATCATACCCCGCGTTTTTAAAACCGTTCTACTCTAATTTCAGAATAAGAAGCTCCACAGCAAATCGACAAAGTTTTACTGTAGTAAGGCATATATTTTATTATACCTTATTAGTTTGTATATGTGTATTCTCATACATACTCTTTTTTTTGGCAGTGTAGGAGAAGCATGTGTAGAGATATCCCATGGGAAATGTGTCCAATTTCCTGCAGCCTATGCACCACACAGCCACCTGTATGACACAGTGATATTCCTCTCAGTGAAGAAAAAGCCTGTATAATTAGATTTTTTTTTCACGGCATAGTGTAATAGTGATTATCAGTTTTGGACAATAAGGTGGGAATAGGGAGTAAATAATTGATTGTGCTGCAGGCTCGGGGGGGAAATGAAGGTTTTATGTGAAGGAGAAAGGAAGGACAGCGACCTGGTAAGAAATATAGGTGTAAACATTCATTTCAAAATGTATGGGCCTATTTCACATTTAACATTTGGCTCACAAGCCACTGACAACTACGATGGCAATAATATTTTCAATATTGCATTTCAAGGGTGGTTTTACTGAATTCCCTCATATTCTATAGGATATTCATTTCTGCCTATTTCTGATGGTGCATGAAATTCAGGCAGTATAGTATCAAGGTTCTGTGCTAAGCTCATTATCATCTAACTATAATATACCATATTACTGAATAGGAGGCCTGCTAGTTCTAATGAGCAGAAATAAGAATGTTGAGAGTGCTTGTGGATTTCTAGTGCCTATATTGTTCAAGTGATGCTGAAACATATTGTATCAGACCCAACTATAAACTCCCTCATGGGAGAGCAATCAAATATTTATTTAAAACATCCAGCATTTCTGAATGTCAGACACATTGAAAATGGTGTCTATTGATTCGAAGCTTTAATGTGTGAATATTACTCAAATGGTTTAAGACCTTTATATCCTGACTTAATGGTTGCGATGTTACACACATCATTGTAAGAAGAAACTAACATCATTAGCAGTACATTTCTAAAAATAAATATCACTAAATATCTCTCTGCTTTATTTATGTTCATACATCCCCCAGTCATCTGGATTAATTTTTGTTTTTGATTGCAATCAGGTGCTTATTAGAAGATTAGTTCTTACCATACAAGCTCTATTTAATCCTGAGCTGATTAATCAACTCAGTTGCAAGAGGTTTATGCACATCAATGTTCTTTTTTATTTTTGGTGTTTTAGGTTAGCAGGGAGACCAAGCTTGTGTAGTTGGGTTTTGTGAGTTTTGGTATCATTTGGTGTATTAATGTGTGTTGTGTGGGCATCACCATTGAATGCTGCGAAACATTTGCACCAGAT
This sequence comes from Olivaichthys viedmensis, assembly GCA_028565825.1. Taxonomy (NCBI): domain Eukaryota; kingdom Metazoa; phylum Chordata; class Actinopteri; order Siluriformes; family Diplomystidae; genus Olivaichthys; species Olivaichthys viedmensis. Next base: position 12,600,393 of record JAOUQW010000047.1, on the reverse strand, counting down.
TAACTGTCCTCTGGAAGAGCCTATCACCCTCCTCAGAAAATAATGTGGCATGATGGGTCTGAGTTCAGAAGGCCTTATCTTGAGATGCCTGTGCGGAGTGTTTCTGCTTACCCTGACACCTTGGGCCTGTCTTCTCATGGCTAAAAAGCAGTGCAATTCTTTTGACACGTCTGAAAATCAATACACTTTTGAAATTTGCTCTGACTTCAGTGATGGTGCAGGCCTGACTTCATGATTTATTACTCATGAAGAGAGGCATCAGGACAAAAATGTCAACCGTCATGTCCTGAAGTCGTGGGCAGACTCGCAGCGTGCCACCAAGACGATGAGACACAGAGGAGAGATGAGATACAAGATCAACCTGCCATGTGGTTTGGTCTTTAAAAAATGTTGCTCAGAGATGGTGTCACTATGAAATGTGAAAGATGGGGAATTTGCACTGCATATATAAAATAGGGTTTTAGAGTGAACACATTGCATATGAGAAAAAATGGGTTTTGCAGTAAATTTGTTACATACAGTAAGACATATACATGATATGGGCAGTACAGTGGCGCACCGGGTAGCGTTGCTGCCTTACAGCTACAGGATCTTTTTTCCTCGTGCTTGCGTGGGTTTCCTTCGGGTACTCTGGTTTCCTCACACCGTCCAAAAACATGCTGGTTGGCTATTCTAAATTTCCCTTAGGTGTGAAGGAGTGTGCAAATGTGTGTGTGTGTGTGTGTCATGCACTGCAATGGCCTGGCGTCCCATATTCAGTCTGGGTGTTTTCCTGCCTTTCGCCCAGTGTTCCCTGGATAGGGCTCCGGATCCACTGCAACCTAGGATAAAGCAGTTACTGAAGATGAGTTATGAATGAATGAATGATATACATGATATGAGACATGCAGATATTTAAAGGTGGGGTCAGTGCTTTTTGTGAAGTTCTCCTCACATTCTGGCAGCGGTCAATAAAAATTTTGTTTGAATTTTGAGTTTCAAAACAGCTAGCTTAAGCTCAGGGTCTTTGCACTAGGCAAAGGTAGGCAGCTGCCTTGGGCCCCCATGAGCCAAGGGCCCCATGAAAATACAAATGAGATATATGTATTGATGTTAATTAACCTATTCCGAAATATATATACATATACAGAAGGCTGTTAAAAGGCTATTGAGCTATTATTTTCAATTTTGGAGATACATGTTTTTCATTGGACAGCAACGATATCTAATATAAACCACACACCTAAAGGTATTTTTAGAGGTTTTGTTTGGTATTTAAAGTATTTTGGGTAAAAGTTATTTAAAAGTCATTTTAAAAAAGTGAAATGATAAAAATGTAACGATAAAGGAGAAATTACTATACATGAAAAATTCCAGTATATTATTTAAGTATCCACTTCAAGACTTGATCACCACTTTCCAAAAAAAGAGGCATTCTGGATATAATTTTTTTAGTCATCATTCTGGACAATGTTTTACAGCTTTCTACAAATGATTTGAAAAATAAGTGCATAAACACTAGAATCATATTACAATCATTTTATAGATGTATGGATCTGAAACAAAATGGAGTTTATATTACTGAAAACATTGATGAGAAACTTTTGAACGCTAGCGTAGCTCTGACAGTCAACACCCCACTATACAAAAGCAGGCTGGACAAGTCAAGGGAAAACCAAGGTAAATACTTGTGGTTGAAGGAGGGGGCCCCATTCCTGTCTCTTGCCTACGGCCCCAAAATCACTAAAATCCACCCCTGCGTATGGACAAGTTTAAAAGCCATTAACCTGTAATACCCGAACCACCCCTGGCCCCTTGTTTGCTGCTTTGTATTGTATGTTTGATAGAAAATATCTATCAAATATTACAATGATCCAAATTATAGGTTGTTGCCAAGCATGTATTTTGGTGTTAGCCCAGGACAATTAAAGGAGTTATTTTACTTGAAGTTGTGCGTTAGGTCCACATCTTGAAATTATCCATATTGTTGTTTTTATTCGTGTAAGGCTAAAACTATTTTAGAAAATATATGACAAATGTATGCACAAAGTATGTGCAAAATTAAAATGAATGTTGTATTTAAATATATATTGTAATATATTTAATCTCTTCTGTTATCATTCACCAGAAAAAATGGCGGGAAACGTGTGAGGCCAAACAAAGAGGATTAGATCTCCATGGGAGTCGTTCAGCAAGGAGCTTTGTACCGCCCTCCCCCAAAAAAGAAGTAATCACACGTTTACGTCACAATTCACCATGGTGAGAAATGCAATCCATATAGCAAAAAAAAAACAAAAAAAAACGTGAAAAGCAATAATTCAGTCATCAATCAGAGCATTCCATAACTGCCAATGTTTTGCTTGTCTTCTTGTGAGATTTTATATTGTCAAAAATGACATTCCTTTGAATTGTTAATCTCAGCGATCACATATGTGATCATAAAGACTGTTAGTTTTATATTAATTGCCATTCTGACTGTTTGTAGTTTTCCTTTCACTAGGAATATCAATGTGATACATACACATCTGAGATAACTCCAAACTGCCCCAATTGTGGATACAATACTGAATGTGCTCTAATTTGTGCTTGTTTTTAGACTGTTATGTTGTGCACATGAATAAACCACCATAAAACTATTTGTCATTCTCTGGGTTTTCTTGCCATTTTTATCTGTATACATATAAATAAATCCTTATATATATATATATATATATATTAAATAAAAGCGTTCCCATTATACATGTCACTAATTGTGAATATTAAATGTTGTTTAATATTAGAGGTTGTCTTGTATTAGATTACATAAATATAACTCTTTAATGGCAGTGTTGTGTCTGACTAAAGAATTATCTTGCTTTATCACCAATATCTCCAGCATCGTAGCATTGAGCTGGCATTCATATGATTGCATCTTCCTGGACAATCACAATGCTACGTGTTTGTTATTCAGGATCCCATTACGAATAGAATAAATGCATTTTGGGTTGGCCTTTCAATTGGGACAGAAATCCCAGAAGCTTGTTAAAAAGTCTAAGACTGATAACTTAAGGATCATAAATAATAACCAGCCTGAATGAAAAGGATCATAAATAGTACCTACCCATTATAATGTGAAGGATAAACATTACACAACAGCACAAACAATTAACCGCTGCATATTGGCAAATAACAGACTAATGGCTAATGACTATGAAGCCTTATAAATCAATATATATTGACAGCTGAACAATTAACTTGGATTTGGTTGCTGACAATTTGTTACATCAACATTTAGGGCCCCCCAAAGGCCTAAATTTTGTTATTACTCATTTGTTACAGATTTAAAATACAAATTTACTAATTTAAACCCAGTACGAGTATAGCAAACAAAAAGGCAAAACTCTGAGTTGTCTGCCAAATCACTTAATTAAAGTAATTACCTTGTCAAAAATTCAAGTACTAGACTGATAAAGGGTCAATTGGGTCACAACCCACATTTGTTTTTGCAAATGGTGACAAATGCAGACCTTGTTTGCCTCACTGAACAAAAACATGGAAACTTATTTATCTACTGCTTTCATCCTCAGATGCCCAGAAGCAAAGTGTGTGTTGGCTATAATTCATGGAACATTAAACTCACTTTAGATAAAATTCTCTTGAAAAGCAGTCTGTTCGATCAGTGAGAGGCCAGATAGATGACACTAATGGCCACTTTAACTGAAAACACAGTAGGCAGGGACATTCTGGTTGGTCTTCTGTCAAAGATGGCACTTGGTGTAGAAAAGATGCTTATTTCTAAGAAGTATAAGAGAGTGGGTTTTAATCACATTTTATATTTCAGATATGTAAACAAATGGCAAATGTGATATTACAGTTTGGGTTGAAGAAGCCAACACCTTTCTAGTGAAAATATAAATACAAACAGGCAATACAGGCAAAACAAACAACTGTCCATCAGAGTTTGGTACCTTGATTATTCACATCCCATATATTTACATAAATCACTTATAATTCAAGATAAAATAACTGTTTACAGGTCACAGACACTCAATATTTACAACACATACACACGCCATGATTCTATTCCATTTTTGACATCTCAAATTTTGTGGTCATGGTTTCCTGCAAAAAAAAAAGGGAAACAAAAGGACACAAGAACATCAAAATAACATCTTGGAGAAGGCAAAAAAGTTTAAACAGTATAATAGGAGTAGACATCATTGGATGACAATATGTGAACGATATGACCTAAAACAAGCTTTGGAATAATACAGATATAAATTATATGCACAGCACTATTGCATAAATACCCTGTTTTTGTGCTTTTATCTGATAGGTACGTCTACATTAGCTGTGAGCAAATGAGTATCTCCAATCCAAGCCCAAGAAAGCTCTTATTAGTCAGACAAAGGCACCAAACTCTCTGTGCTCTCATTGTTCCACTCAGAAAGAAAATAACCAAGAGGGAGAGAGCAAAGATAAACTATGTGACGACTGCCTGTCTGTCTCTTCGTGCTCTACTTTAGGAACGCAGAGTTCGCCCACTTCTGGCCCCACACAGTATTACACAATAGAAGAGAATAACAACTTCACCCTTCCTAGGCCTTTATACTGGTAGGCAGTGCTATACAGTATTCTAAATGTAAAATAAAAATTTGAAAACAAATTACAAATATTCTTTTATATACATTTCCCAATACCAGCTGAACAATACGACTCCTCTATGTGACCCAAAGTGTGCTCCTGTTCTCTTTGCTTGTAGCAGAAATTGATCCCATAAAAATAACGCTTAATTGCACTGGTTAAAAGAACCTTGTGTGTGACCATCTAAATGAATTTGTAATAAGTGAATGTTTATGCTGTTTTTAAAAAGGATTATATGTCCCATATAAGGTTAAGCAACTTACCTCATCAGAGTCCAACAGAGGGGGAAGTGCACTGCAAGACATGAAATGTACACAACAAAGGATTTGTCAAGAAGTCAAGAACTTTAACGATGAGATTGTAAATGTATAAAAAGAAATATAATAGTATTACTCTCAGACATGCTAATATGTAGATTATGGCACACTGATAATATTTCATTTATTATTATTGTGCATAACCAAAATCAGATTAGTCCCGTCATCACAATGTTCATAAGACTTACACATCAGCCATTGAAGAGGGAATGTTTTCCTCAACCCATTTCAGATCTTCATCCTGAGGAAACCACATTTTTAATTTTTTTATTTTCTGTCAATACCCATAATGTTCATCTAAGTAACAATCACAGTTGGAGTGTAATGGTAATGCATAGGATCAGATAGCCTCTTGTCATTCAAGTTACTTTTGCTCTTCTCATCAAGGATGTTAAGTGCTCTCACTCCAAACAGCTCAGATATTCAAGCTGTGGTTTACTTAAGATTATGGTTCGGGTTTTTTTCCCCTAAGAAATTAAAAGTCTCTTACCACTTTATTAGGCTTCACACTTCCATTGGTCTCTGATTTAATACCCCTCATTTTTACACCCTCTGTGAATTCAAAATTTTTGGTTTAGACTGAATGACAACCATTACAACTTTTAGGTCAGCTGAAGAATTCAATTCACTTTTGAAATTCAGCTACAAGGCCAAAGACAGGAACATGTTTTGATTCTTACCAAAGGCTTCGTTCATTAGTTGCTCTGTCTCCTCCTCATCACTAACCTCATCCACTAGTGGGCTGAAGGCATACCTGGGGAGTTAAAATAACATTACTCAGATATCTTGTAATCATAAAGGCTAACCACACTTGATTTTTCACATCGATGTCTTGATTATCTTCAAAAACCTTTCATAGGAGTGAAGCTCAAGGCTGTGCCATGTTCTCTAGATTTATTCTACTGCTGTAAGAGAAACATCAAATATACAAACAGCTTGTTTTCGGTCTTTGTAACATCTAAATAAAGCAATAGTATATGCAGTATATAGCTATCTACCCCATTTGTAGCTTCTATTAAAATGGATGCCTATAATCCAATTAGGGGTGCAATCGTGACTACTTAGATATGCATGTTTCAGTAAAGTGTATCCAGGTATGAATGAGCCTAGATGGTGTCAGTACTAAAGCCCAGGTACACCTGGGTTTAAAATGCATCCAAAAGGCCACGTGAGTCAAAGGAACATGCAGGAAAACTAGCTGACTAACTCCATTTAATGACTAATTACTATTAACTTCAAATGCTCAGTGACTATAACAAAGGCATGTTTTAACACCACATCAAATCATATAAATGAACTCATATAACAAGCTCATATTTAATAATTTATATTATTTGTATGATGACCAATTTCATTTGTTGTCATTTTTATAAGATCATGCAAACCTATTAAAGACCACAAATCTAGTTAGCTTTAACAGCTGGAAATCAAGCTAACTTATCCCTAAATTAGTGGCCTCCAACCCATGAGTGACCTTAAACTTGGAATACACAAAGAAATTAGTTAACACTAAATCTTACTCAAAAACTTCTCTTCAGATAATGTGAGACTAATGGTTTAATTTGAACTAATTTTAAAGTACGACACCTACTCTTTATGGATCGAATTCACACACATAGCCTCCAAACTTTGTGTGGATGCTTTTAAATACCTTTAACATAAAAAATGTGAAATTCTCCATTAAGCCAAGCAGTTTTAAAACCCCTTAAATAGAACACAAATCGATGTGATCAGATAACCAAGATCTGACATTAAAACAAACATGTAGACACTGGATTGAGACCAATCCCATAGGTGACATGAAGAGACCAGGTTGTTTTTGCTCTAGACTTGAGAACATGTGATAATGTTGGTAGATGACCACTTATGTTATTTGCAGAAGTTAACTCATGACAGTTAAAGTTTCAAATTTTGAGTGCCCTAACCTCTGGTTGTTGGCAGATGGCCTCCACAGGAACATGATGACAAGCAAGATAGTAGAGAAGAGGAAACGCCAGAATGCATCATCTATCCACATCTCCCTCCAGTCCTACAAGAGATAGGCAGTAGAAAGTAGCATTTACGATTACAGCTTATGGCCATAATTGAGCTTTCTTTACCCAAATGCATATATAATAGATAGAATGCGTAAACATTTAGGACATGGCAATAATATATCACGACACACATTTTATATATATATATAAAACACATACACACACACTCACTCACTCACTGAGAACTTTATACTAATATTGGGTAGGGCCTCCCTTTGTAGCCCATCCGCCTCAAGGTTTGACACATTGTGCATTCTGAGATGCTTTTCTGCTCAC
>JAOUQW010000047.1:12513639-12544718 GCA_028565825.1 Olivaichthys viedmensis | reverse complement strand
GGGATTAAGTTCATTTTCATGGCAAAGAGGGACTTTGCAATTAATTGCAATTCATCTGATCACTCTGTCATGCCGTACCACTTTTTGAAAGTGTAGTCCGTTAAAAATCTTTTATTATACAGGAATTATTCTGTTACAGACGCAACCCTAAAAAAACACAGTGAATACAGTTTAAATTATGTTTTTCGAAAGAGTCTGTATCAGTTTCTTTATATAAAAGATTTTTAACGGACTACACTTTCAAAAAGTGGTACGCATACGAGCTACGGGCTTTTCCAAATGTTTAGACCAAATCCAACTAATGCATTTAGTGAATGAACGAGACGAATGAATAATGACGTATTTTCCGTTTAGGGCGGTCCTTCGATGTTGTCCGGGACGCATCGAGACGCATTACCGTTTCCACTACAAATGTAATGTGGCCAAATGTCCCTGACCACATTCAAATGTGACTCGAGTGATCGGATCTCCAGACGCATGTGACCCCGTCGATCACTCGAGCCACATGTTAATACCAGGTGGAAACGGGGCTTGAGAATCGCTTATTTTCACCATCCTGTCTGTATGTCTACATATCTATCTGTCCATCTAATTATCTCTCTCTCACATGTGTTTATCTGCATTCTTAATCTTGCTGAGTCTGTCAGTGCCTGTTTTCCCATGTTGCTCTGGAACTGAGTCATGTTCTATTTCAGATAAAGATTTACCACTGTCCCTCTGCTTTTGGCTTGTTTTGCACAACATCATCACTGGAACATTATTTTATAGCAAAGTTTTCTACCACGAGCAATCCGTTTAAGTTCTATATCTGTTGGATTCAGAGTATATAAAATCTATACCAGTTAGGAATATATCCAGTTAGGTTCAGCCCTGTGTGATACTTGTCAAACCACTTCCGGTGGTTCTGAAAATGTCATTTGGGGGTTAACGTGGTTGAAAGTTTCATAAGTCTACATATCCAGTGTTCTGTTTATGAAGTAAACAAATAATCATTCAAATGTTTATGATGAATGCAGCTAAGCATAAAAATGAGGCTAAATCTGTATGCTAAAGACTGAAGCAAAGGCCAGTCTTTACAGATTTGTGCATAAAATATATTCTATGAATAGAAATGCTGTGCATCTTGAGATGAAGCGTTTGATGCATTGTCTGTCCTTCCTTCGAGCAGACAAATGACACTCTCCACCACCAGCACCATATTGGCCAGAACAGTCTGCTGCCTCTGCTCAATGCTGGAAATGAACCCCAAGACCAAAAGCCTGTGCTCCCCATCACACTGGAGCAGAAGCCCCCAGTCAGTGCGGCCGAGCTCCTCAAGGACAACATGGCCAGTGGGACGGGTGGAGGTGGTGGTGGTCCCGTGGTGGTTAAGAAGGAGCCCAAGTCCAAAACGCCCTTCATCTGCGGCTACTGCAGCAAGTCGTTTCGCGACAGTTACCATCTGCGGCGGCACGAGTCGTGCCACACAGGCATTAAGATGGTGTCGCGGCCCAAGAAGACGGCAGCGGCACCCACCATGGTGCCCATGATCTCCACTGTGCAACAGCGGGACAGCAATGGCAACCCCACCTATGTCTCCGCGGCAGGAATCCTGACAACGGGCACCAGTTCAGTCACCGTGGCAGTGGGCACGATGCCCGCTCTGCCCCAGCAGCAGCCCAGCGTACCCAAAAAGCCCCCGAAGCCAGTGAAGAAGAACCACGGGTGCGAGATGTGCGGCAAAGCCTTCCGCGACGTCTACCACCTGAACCGGCACAAGCTGTCGCACTCGGACGAGAAGCCGTTTGAGTGTCCCATCTGCCACCAGCGCTTCAAGAGGAAGGACCGCATGACCTACCACGTGCGCTCACACGACGGCGGCGTTCACAAGCCCTACATCTGTTCCGTCTGTGGCAAGGGTTTCTCCAGGTGGGTGAAGTGTAAGGTCCCAAGGTTTGGATTAGTGTCGTGTAGTTTCCCCAAACAGGTCCTCAGGTCCAGGATATTGATTTTAATTTTCTTTCTTTAATATATATATATATTTTAAAAAAATAAAAATTCATGATTAATGATTTAATCGTCCAGAAAGCAAACGAAAAACCCTGACCCACAAAAAACATCCAAAAGCCATTGAGTGGCGCTATTGAGTGTCGTCACACAGTATGTATAAATGTCACCTTTATAGGAACTTTGGTTTCTGTTTCAATCTTCAGCATGCCTTAAATGTTAAAAGCTAAACGTAAATGATAGGCTATTAATAGCATAGACATACTTGACAAAAAACTTCAGCCAATGGATTCAAAATGAGGTTGCTGCGCCTGCTTGGCACGTCATTCTAACAACAATAATAATTCATTCAAAACTAGCAGAGATAAAACTAAATAAACGAAATCAAAATAAAAGGATTATTTATTCTTACAGTTTAAAAAGAGAAAAAGTTCTATCACAAATGTGCACACGTTGTGACAGTGTAAGCTCTTATAGGGACGATTATATTGTTATATATCGCACAAGCCTAATGTATATTTTGAAAAATAATGCTGGCACATTTGTGTTGTTGCTTTGTTTCTCTAAAGGTTTCTGGAAGTCACAACAGAATGAATTAGCTTTATTCTTGGTGCTTTGTGAGAATGTCCTTTAGGTAAAATAAACTTGTACAACAAGTAAAACAACTAAACGGCACATGCGCTGCCCATCCTTACTAGAATATCCTCTCCATTTGTATTCCCCCTGCCTTTTTTAATTTTTATTTTGTTAAGCCTTTTGAGCTGCTATAATAGGAGATTTAATGAGCTTAGTGAATCTTTTCACTCACCCGTTTTTCTTTTCTTTCTCCCCTCCGCAGGCCAGATCATCTCAGCTGTCATGTTAAGCACGTCCACTCTACAGAGCGGCCTTTCAAATGCCAAGTAACGGTAAGAGGCCACACGTCTCCGTTACAGTCATACTGAAACGGGCTCCGGCTTTAATGGGTATGTTTGTGGGAAGCCTTAGTTTTCAGTGGGGTCTAGTTGTTTTAGTGGTCACAGCTGGACAAAAGGTATACTGGGCCGTGGCTTCTTGAAGTGGTCAGGTAGTGGGTAAACTGGGACGTTAAAATGCACCAGTAGCATTTTATCAATGCTGAAGACAAACATCGAGTACCAACACCACTGAAAATACAGTTGGTAATGGGTCAGTATTCCTTTTATGTGGCTGAAATGTGATCTGCAAAACAACATGTGAAAGTCACATCACATAAATATGCAATAAAAACGAAATGTTATCATCTGGCAGTTTTTGAATTTTATCCGATCAAGATCAAGTCAGTTTATTCTTATTCTCCTGGAATGTATCACAGCACTACTAAAAGCATCTATGCTTGATTTTACTCCGCTGTATGTTCAGTGTACAACAAGATGTACAGGAAGTGAGTATGTAAAACAAATGAACTACTTGGTGGGCTAAAAATATTGATTAAGGTAGCAAACAGTAAGAAAATTTAACTATGAAGAATATGACCGGTCCAAGTATTAAGACTATGTAGTATATTAGATAGATACACCAAAAATATTCCCCAAAAAAGTCCAGAAATTACTTTTTTTTGGTTTTCGGCCGAAAGAGTAAATATGCCAGAAAAGTTACCCTGTTTTGCCCAAGGACTTTTCCACTTCAGGTTTGACACACCACCTAGACCACATATAATAGTTTTATATCTTATGTTATTTGTTCTAACTGTCAGCTTGGTTTTGTGGAGCATTGTCCTATTGAAAGGACAGACTTGTCAATAATAAAGGTTTTTTTTCATTACCTTGTAATTTTTTAGTGAAAAATGAATAAATCAATGCTTTTAATTGAAGCGTCTCAATTTTTTAAAGGAATAAAAAGCTAAATACATTTATGCAACAGTACAATGTGCAATAATAATAGTTTTTTTTTTAATCCAGCACCTGGTTTTCAGTTCAGTGTGCCCTGAACTTCGATTTCAGCCAAAAAAAAAAGTAATTTTATTTTGGTGCATCACTACTATATAGGATTAAGGGACACCAGTAGGTGTCTCTATTTTATACTTGATAGTGATAATGCATGTACTCCAGTAGAGGGCTATAATCACCCTGATATGGACAGTTTTATTGATATTGGTGCAGAAATACAGCATTGTTTAGTTATTGTTAATCTTCTCAAGGAAATTACTGCCGAAAATGCCCGGCTGCTTGCTGGCAAAAGGTTTTTAAACCGACAAACGATACGAAAACGAGACACAAAATAAAATAATACCAAATCGCTTTTGATTTTAACCAATCATAGATGAAAAACATGACAAATGTACATTGTAAGGGCGCACTCCTCTGTGACGTCAACCTGCCATATAATCAAAATACACAAGTGTTTTGGTTCAGTTGTGCTGTTTGTAGCGTTAAAAACGGCGTTTATCAGAAATGAAACCTTTTATGACCTGTGATGCCACTCTGCACCCTGTAATTTCCAGATCACTTCAAGATGGTCTGGTTCGTTTGTGCTAGTTGAAATAATACAGCACAGATGTTTCTTTCGACGGCATAAATGCAGCACAGGATAAGCTAAAAATGGAGTAAAATTATAGGAAAGCACGTTCTTGTCAAAAGACTACAACTGACTAGATAAAAAAAAAAAAAAAACTCTGTGGGAATGAACACTGTTAATGCAGCGTGCATGATAACACGCTAATTGTTTCTCTTTTTATCTATTTGTCTGTCTACCTGTGTGACAGGCCTGCACGTCCGCTTTTGCCACCAAAGACCGCCTGCGCTCACACATGATCCGGCATGAGGGTAAAGTCACCTGCAGCATATGCGGCAAGATGCTAAGCGCCGCCTACATCACCAGCCACCTGAAGACACACAGCCAGGCCGTCTTCCCTTCGCCCTGTAACAAAGGTACGCCAGCCCTCGCCCCTCACTCCTCCTTCTCCTCCTCTACCACTTCCTCCTGGCCTCCGCTCATCCCGGCTACGCCAAACCAGGACGACACACACTCAGGTGGGCATCCGTCTCTACTGCGGTGATGTCGCTTCCTCCAGCAAATCACTCCTGCTATCCACTACCACAGGGAGCTGCTCCTCCTGCCTCAGCCTATTGATTGCTCATTGCTTTCTGTGGCCATCACAGCTCTTTGTCAGCCAGTTCAAAGGGTTTTTTGATCACGAAAATGATGGTCGATGTGGTGTATTTTGACAAGTTTGGTTACTATTAAATAAATCACTGAGGAATATGACTGTGCAAATTGAGATTCCGATACTGAAAACCCACTCATGTCTGCTCGTTACTAGTAAGTGCAAGCTAGTTTATTAGCAGTTACCCAGCCGGCTCGCTTTTTGGTACGGCAGTAGGGTGTTGGGGCATTTTCAATTTGCATAATCATGCATATTCATAGCTCTTGCATTTTTTTAAATAAGGATATAGGTGTAGAGATGTTCCCAGGCCATTCTTGGTAGTTTTTTGGGCATTAAAACATATTAATATTTAATTCACTTATTTTTAAAAAATTCTATCGAGATTATTTTTCATGATGATTTAAAATGACACGTCAGGGGTACGTTAAGTTAGTCTGCATTAAAAATCTCAGAATTGTACAAAATTAACTCCTCCTGGCTGCCATAATGAACAGTTTTAATGAAAATCCTTTTTTTTTTCTTGCTTGTCCTTTATCTCCCAGACACTAACAACGCATGCAACTCTGCCTCAGCCACGACAGTCACTGCCTCGGCCACCGCCAGCACTGCCAGCATGAACCGGGGAACAATCAGCAATCCCATCACCATCTCCTCCAACACAGTGAACATCACAGCACCGGTGAGCCTGCAGCACCCGGTCACCATCACCGCGCCGGTCAACATTGCCTCGGTCAACATACCCGCAACGGCAACAGGCATGAACATCGCCCACCCCGTGGCCATCAGCACGCCCATGTCCATGAATATCACTGGCCCCCTCAACATCGCCATGAGGCCCATGGAGAGCATGTCCTTCCTCTCGCAGGTTCTGCCTTCCTCTCCACCCTGGTAGAACCCAAACAGCTTCTGATTACACGTCCAAACCCTTGTGTCTTATTTTAAATCCTGTTCTGGTCTTCCATTAGTAGCGCGGCGTGAAGAAAGGGCAAGCGAGGACGTGAGGTAGAACCTCCAAGCATAGTGAGAATAGACGGTAGCAGCAGATGAGATCAAGTGAAGATCTAGTTGGCGTTAGGTGGTGCTCTGTTTATTCGTATTTTGGCTATTGGATAAACGGAGCCGGAAATGTCTAGAGTTTAGTGAAATAGCTCAAGAAAGGAAAGCTAGTTAATGTGAGAAGTGGGGGCCTGACACGCCAGACATTTGGTGATTTCACTTCCCTAGTGCCAGAAAATCTCTGCCAGTGGCCATTTTGAGAGGAGCAGATTGCTTTGTCAAATAGTGTGCGCGACTGGTTTTAACAGTTTTATGAACTGTGATGACTTTATTTTTGTTATTTTTAGCTTGCTGATCAGTATTCCCTAGTTTATTGCATTGAGTTATGTACTACAAAAGGGACAGGAGCTTCTATTTGTGGGAGATTATTCTTTTAAAAAATACTATCTACGCTCTGAGGCTGTTCTGGTTTTACATTCATGTAAGCCACTTTAAAACTGTAGCTGTTGTTTTAGTTTTTAAATAATTTCTGGAGATCATTCCTGGTAGAAGAAAGATGACGTACTGTTGTTTTGAATAGCTGGAACATACTTCTGCTTAGTGGGTGTTGGACATGAATTTTGACACAAGTCTTGCACTGAAAACATATCTGATTGGTGATATTCTAATGGCAGTATTATGAGAAATGTTTTTAAATTTTGGAGGTTAAGTGTCTTTATGTAGATGTCGGGCCATCTAGTGGCCACGTTCACTGAAAGGGGTCCACAAGACCCAAACATGATCTTTTTAAGAGTGTTTAGTCAATGATAACTCTTTATTCTTCTTCCTGGATGAGGGCTGTATTCCCATTGACCTTTTCTCAGGGTCTTTGCTGAGAGAATCCCACTCATTTGACACTCATCTTGGTCGAGTCATGCCTAACACTCTTCTGAAATTTGACTTATTTAATACACTAAACCATTTTATCTGTATTGTTTGAAGAGAATGTCGTCCCCTAAAAGTCACATTAATCTGACAACTGTACCTGGGTGGAAGAAGCGTTTTATTACATTCATTAGGTTTTTTGGGGAAGTTTTTTTGTTTTGTTTTTGTTTTCTTGATTACGATTAAACCAAAACTGCCATCCGAGGTTCAGGGTTTGTTGGCTTGGCTTTTATCCATGACACTCATCTGTATTCCAAATGACTGTAGGAAGCTAGCAACGAACAAAGGCAAAGCGTTTCAGCCATTATGGATGGCAAAAGCAATATCTAGGTTGCACTGCTAACCCATTCCATTCATTTCTGATCAGTTAGCGAGATGTGTGTAACTTTTAAATCTTTACCTCTCATGAGCATGTGCCCTTCATGAATAGGGTAAGTCTGGACAAAGTACGAAAATCAGCTGAATGTGCCCATACTTTAGGAGTGATGTCACGGTCACAGATGTGGCTCAAAATTTTATACAAAGATCACATTTGTGGCTCAAAGTTTGTTTTATTAATTAAGACGATGTTTAGACAGCAGGGTAAATGCTCAGATGTGCTTTATTTTTTTATTCTCATTGACCTGATGGAAGATGAGTCTAGTGGACAGTAATTGTAGTAATTATTTGCTGATCAGTGATGTAATGGGGGGGGAACAGATCTGACTGAGTTAAGCAAAGCCTAAGAGCTACTGGATGTTTGGATGAATTATTATTTTGTCTCCCCTGTTTCAGCTTGTAGCAACGTTTCCATGCATTGCATGTAGTTTCTAGCAAGGAGCATGCCACCTGGATTGATTTTCTTTTTGTTTTGTATGTCCTTCAGAGAGTGTTGCCTTGTTTAACAGGGGTGTTCTTTTTTTCTTTTCTCTTTTTTTTCCCCCTAAACTTTGAAAACTGGAATTTGAAGAATGGGACTGATGTGACTGGTTCAAAGCATTACAGAACATTTGGAGTATGCTTGTGATAAATGTATGGCCCTCCACAGTGGCATCACTTCTGTGCCTGATCTGTCTGAAAATGCCACATAGGAACATGATGACTGTCCTGTTTACCAAATCTCTGTGAAGATTTTGGATCTATTTTGCTTTGGAGATGCATTTGAGGAATTATGAATTTGTCATGAGGATTTTTTTTTTTTTTCCTTTCCTGAAGTATTGGTTTTTTTTTTTTTTTTCTTATGGCTTATGCACCAACAGTATCTTTTAAAGAAATGTTTGACTATTAGTGATGGGGTGGGGAAATATTATGAGTTTTGCATTGGAGAATAAAACTGTAGTTCAGTCCTTTTTAAAATTTGCTTTGATGAATTGGCAGAACCATGTGAATGCCAGTGAATGTATATCTTTGTACAAAACATTTAGCTCAGAGGATGTCGTAGGTATGTTAGACATGTGCAAGGAAAAAAATTAAATAACCTTTTATAAAACCTTTTGTATTAGAACATTAACATTGATAATTTTGTATATATGAAGACTAGGAATTTTTTGGTTAGCAGAAAGGTGAAACATTCCTACTTTTTTCTTTTTTTTAATGTATGTCTGTCAAGAACAGTTATGTAAACACAATGTTTTATGTGCCTTTTATTTGGGTTGTCTAAATAAAAGAAAATTGTAAAACACGGATGTAACTTTGCTCATTAATCAGATCTAAACTGCTGACTTGGCCTTTCATTGAGTCTAAATGAGTGCACGTAGCAAAATAATCCTGTCAGTGTGAATTTAGCAAAAAAAAAAATTAAAACCTTTTCAGAAGGTATTTTAGTTTTAGACATAAAACATAAGGGATCATTTGATTCAGTTTCCTGAGTTTGTTTATGAAGGCCCAAGTTTTGCATTGTTTATCCCAATCAACCCAACTACATTGACATTGGGGTGATATGTCCTCAGACGTTGATCTAAGAATGTCGGGTTCTCCAGCTGTTCTGCTTGGCCTCTTGCCATATTAATGCAATCGCAGCCTTGGCTTTCGTCCGTACGGTTATAAAATAAAATGCATTGGATGTGATTATTTTGACTGCATAATTCTGTCGTGAGAATGGCTGTGTCCTCTCGTTGTGTGACTCGGTTCATTTCAGTGGCAAGTTTGTTACTTTGTAGATACTGATGAATTAATGTCATGTAATTATTAAAGATAAAAGAATAACCAGTATGACCACGATATCATCAGAACTGTGTGCACTTCAATCAACAATAATCTGAAATGCATGTTATGAAATGCATTATTTGGTGAGGCAGATTGAAATCAAAGCATGTAGCTGTTAAAGGAGCGGACAGTGATGCCTCTTCTGATAACTGTAGGAAGAACGGACAGAGACACGACTAAACGTGTGTAAGTGCGAGTACCCAAGAATGAACGTAAAACGGAACCGCCTCATAAAGTAGTCAAACTACAAGTGATATGATCCAGGTCAAAGAAGGCTAACTTAAAACAGTCACAAGTATTCCATTTAGCCACGAGAAGGGTCATCGTAGGCCAAAATGATCTCGCATCCTGTTAACTCCATTTTCCAGCTCATTCCTTTAGGGGTGAGATGTCGGACTATCAAAACAAGAACTTCAAGACATGGAGACAATTTCGTGCCTAAGCAGTAATCCTACTTAATAACGCACTGCACAAATCCCTTCAGCACTAGCATTAAACTGTTACTGCTGGAATAGAGCCCGGCCTGTTCATAACTACTGTTCACAGTCAAGTGCTATTCTTCTGAACTAGCTTATACATTGTTACCGTGTGCGTTTATTATGGTGATTCAATCCAGTATAATCCTGTTGCTTACTTTTTTCAGGTTGAACCTTACGCAGAAAAGACTCTTATCTCCATCATTACTCGCTCACCTACAGTGGTGCTGGGGGGGTTCCAAGAGCCCCGAGTGGACAAGGGGTCCAAAAGGACCCTAAGGAACGAGAATTGTCCATGATAACGAAAACCGTCCAGGGCAGAGGGCCCAAAATTCCTACTGGCACCTCCACTCGCCCAAGTCAGATGTTACTGTATGCATCTTCCAAGCTGGGCATGTCTCGATCCCTTTGGACCCATGGGCTAGTTGTGTGAATCCACACGCCAATAATGGGTTTGTATTTACAATCCTCTACAATCCCTTTCAGCAGCTTTAGCAGCACAGGCACACTGCGCTTAATACAACTTTTGCTTCACACTTAAGGCGTGGCAAGCGCCTGTGCCACCCTGTGCCACCCATGCATGGACATAATGCACATATTGACATATGCACATGCTGTATTGTTCAATACTTAGTGCCTTGTTCAATCTGTGCATTCTGTATGTGTGTAAAAATCCATTCAACGTGCATCACCAGCCACACATTTCTGCAAAAAGAACTGCACGAAGACGTTTCAGCAGAACGTTGATCTCGTGTCTTGGTAGTAAGCGTTGGGAACAGGGCTGTATTTGGTGTGTGTGTCCACTAGGCAGCTGTCTTACTCCTTTGTTCCTCTGCAAGTCTCATTTGAACCCCCCAGTCTGTTCGGTCCAACACACACACACACACACACACACACACACACACACCGCGCTGGGTCGCTCCCTCGGGCAAGCGGAACGACACGCTGGCTTGGCGACGGTTTAAACCCCTCCACGTGAGTGTGTGCCTTCACTCCGCTGAAGGAAGCGAGGGTTAATTGGGAATCTTTTTCACGGCAGACTGGAAACGTGACGTCGCGCCGCTCACCAGCTGCTCGCGCCCAGTAAGTAGCCTTGTGCTGTGTTTGGACTGTTAGCGTGCTAACTCGCAGCGTTTCGCTCCACGCTGGCATTACCACTGCGGGATATTTCATTCCCGGTCTCCGACCAGCAAACGGAACAGTGTTATGCATTTTATTTATTATCGTATCACTTGTTTTCCAGAGCACGAGTCCTGCATGTTGTTGAGCTTCTCCTAACTGTCCAGCTCAAATCATGCGGCCTTCCCTTCCTTCCCTTCCCTTCCCTAGTGCCTATATGTGCTATCCGGTCCCGAAAAATAAACACGGCCTTGGATTTTTTTTTAGCGAATTTTAAAAAATAAATAAATCTGTTAAATGCATGTTTGTTTTGTTTGTTTGTTTGTCTTGAATGTTCGACGGCTGCTCGTGCCGGTTTACAGCGCAGAACATTTTAACGAAGCCCTTCACGTTTTTTCCACCGTCCCCTGGGTGCAATCCGAAATGGAGTCCCATTGGATAGAACACGCCTTGCATAGGCGGCACAAGCCATTATTTCACACGCTATCTAGTGCGCTTATATAGGGAGTAGGGAGTTATTTGGAACCGAGCCGCTGTCCTGGTCAGGCGCTAATACTAGAGATGGCGTTATCCCAGTGTACACTTATAATATATTGGACTTTGAGGCACGTGGGCTTCAGGACGAATTTAAAGCTATGCAGTGTGTTATTTCATTGATCTAACAGCTAAACGTTGGTGCATATACCCCTTTTTTTTTTTTTTAAATTCTTTCTCGATTTTGTGCTACCATTTTTCAAGTGCAGTTTGGCATTTGATGGGAGTTTTCAGGTTCCAGGTTTTTATTTTATTTTTGTTTTATTATAAAAGAGTGAAGAGTTGTGTGCACAAGCCGTTGATGTTGAAGTGGCACAGTTTGAGAATATTCAGATCAATAGTAGTGATATGGTCTGATATCTCTGGTGCGCTCACCATGGTCTTATATCCTCAGTTTTCCCTTCGTGACATCTGTATACTGAAAATCTACTACTTGCTAAAGAAACAATGTGCAAATGAACAGAATAAAGAAAGTCCTTACAGTCTGATGAAAATCCACTGCTGCTCGAGTAGTGTTATGCATCCTATGGTACTTTTGTTGCCGTAAACATAATAAACCAGTTCCATAGGATGGGATCTCGGTCTTGGTTGTATTATTTGGCTTTTATATTTTGTTGTTTGGAGTGCGTTAATGATGTAGGAGGTCTTTTAAAGGCCTGACAGCTGGTGCCACTCCCGTCCCCATTTAAGGGTGTAGCTTCAGTATATGACCAGTGACCCTCTTTTTGTGCTGCTTAAAGACACCAGAAAAGCTTATAGATCCTTAGTATCTGTTCACAACCAAATCCATCTGCATAACATCCACTACAACAATCAGTAGAGGACGCGGAGGATGACTTCTCTGATCACGCCTGCGACTGGAACACGATGTTGGTTGAGCCCTTTTGAGAACCTCCTTATTCACTAAAGAGCAATTTTTTTTGTGTTCTCCCAATATAGACCTAATTGTAGTTCCTGGAAGGGAATACGTACGTGCTCGACTCTGCCATGCACATGACGCTGAGGCAAGAGGGACACTATTGTCCCTGTTTCTCTCTCTTTTTTTTTCTCTTTAAAAAAAATAAAAAGTCTAACCACCAGTAATGTTGTTACTATATAAGTATATTCCTCTGGCTTTTTTCTGCTTTTTTGTGTTTTTGTTTTTGTCCCCCCCCCCCACCTCTTTCCTGTTACCATTTTACCCTTTGTCATTTTCCTTTACTTTTCCTCTCTCTCCTCCTTTTAAATCTCCAGTCTTGCTCAACACATTTTATTCTTCTTTTTCGTCATGGATACCCTGCCCTTCATCCACTTATCCTCCCGCAAAAAGTCCAGAGTAATATTTGTAAAAATGAACAATCTGAATATCGTCCCTGTAATATTCTCAGACACACATGAGCTCTAAAACGCTTTCCCATTAGGGATTCACTTTACTGCTAAGCCATTTTCCCTGTTTGGGTTTTTACGTTTTCAGTTATTTGTGCCTATTTGGAAGTACTCCAGTAGAACAGAGGAGAAGAACAGGTTTTTACACCTCTGTTAGGTCTCTCCTTTGGCACTAAAACAAAACATAACATAACAGAGAATGCAAGGTGTGTTTTCATACTACAGAACCAGGGGATTAGGGCATTACCAAGATGTGCGTTATCCAAAAAGGATGCCACTTACCAGAGAAACAGTGCCAGTTATTGCAGTCAAGTGCAAGGTGAAGGACTGGAAAGACCCACTTTACTGCTCAAATTACAAATATCATCAGACAGACAACACTCTGAAAACTGATGTTACTTTTACAGTGTGTTATCATATTTAATACAGTGCAGTCAGATCTTTCTGTTCAGCGAACTTAATGTAAATCGACGAACGCTAACTTTCAATGACTTGATGTTTGACCTCTGTAAGTAAACTTGATAATGAATTGATGATAAATTGACCTGAACTACATGTGAATTTAGGCTAAAAGACCAGCTGACACGGGTTGTGTGATTATAAATCATATTTGTATTAAAAAATCTTTTAAGCAAAGTGTATACAAATACGTTTTTGCAACATATGAAAATAATAATGAATGAATAATTGAAGAAATTAATAAAAAAATTTCATGACTTTTAACACATTTTATGGCATATCACTCTTGTAACTACATATTAGGATGTTTTATTAGTTTTACTGTAGTTACCAAAAAACATGCTTTAAGATGAATAACTGAATAATAAGCTAAGGCATCGGAGAGTTAAGAAAAAAATCGGACCCCACTGCCTGTATGAAATATGTATATATAACACACTGTAAAAGTGACACACAAAATGGCTTGTCCTTAACCAGACACACTGTGTTTTTAACACCCCTGTTGAGTGAAGGACAAGAATGGATGAGGGAAATTAAACTAAATACTGTGGCCTTTACACGACCTTCAGAAACGTGCAAAAATGTATTCACTGCAAGCACGTCCTTAAATAATAATCAGAGGCACAGAGGGACTATCAGTAGGTGTCTTACTGTCTCCGCTCTCTTCTTTCTGTTCCTACTAAGCTGCCAGTCAGTTTCTCTACTCCTTACAACCTTTTTGCATATTTCCCTAATTCTGGGGTCAAAAATAACAATGCAGTGATGTGCTGGCTTGTGTTTCTTCCTGAAAATGTTCAACAGTCAACCAAAGTTTCAGCCTCAAATGTACTATGTTTTAACCCAAAGCTTAGTTTAGCCTCTATCATCATGCAAATGTTGTGGCTTAGCTGTGAATGAACACGCAGCCAAACTCCCCAGACTGTGTGATTTATATTCTGTCCTAGCTCTGTTTTGCAGTCAGTTAGCTCTTGTCCGGACGCCAGTCGTATCTTGTGGAGCTGCATGCTCTGTGTGGAGAGTGTCAGAAAATGTGTGGAGAATCTGAGGGCTGCTTTCCAAGATCTCTCCCAGTCAGCCTGTTTCACTCATGTGTTTAGCAAACGAGCACATTTCTGGTTCTGACAGCTCTTTTTCCTGCCCTTTTACTGACTTATTTTATAGGAGATCTGAAGGTCTGATCAGTCTGCTGTCATACATATTATGTAACCGACTCTTGTCCTATTTTTGTGTCTTGGCATCCATACAGATTCATCCTGTGGGGCATCGTGGCAATCTGGTGCATCTGGAGTATCCAAATTGAAATATATTTTGATTATGTAGTTGCGCAATTGCGCAAATCAATGTCCCCGTTTCTGTGTTTTGTTTCTTGCTCGAGAAAACTCTGTTCTATTCCTGCTGATAGTTTCTTCTTCGTATCATTTCTGCTTTCTTTGAGCAATTAATAGGCCAACAGGCTCACTTGTGTCTTGGCGATTGTTGTTCTCGTTTCCTGAAAGGGTTCAAATTTTTCTCTGACACCAAACCAACTTTTAAGACCAAATTATTTCCTTATTCATGTCCACATCTGATTGTTGTAATATTTGAACTGCTTCAGCTCGTAATATGATGGTATGAAGTCATTCAGCTTGTGCTGACATGGTTAAGTGCAGAAACTGGTACTGTTTCACTAGTAAGTGGCATCCTTCTCTGATAAAGCACATCTTGATAATACCCTTGTGTGGGCATGTGAAAACTGCCCTTACACGGGCTGTTTTTATCTTTGTCAGCTATCAAAACATGCTGATATGCGGCCTGTTTACAGAGGAACAGGGCAGGCGTGTTGTTCCCAGCCAGGAAGGCTCGTGGGACTTGAGGCTGGCATCGCTATAAAAATTGGAGAATGGTGTTAATATACACATAAAAGTTAAAAGAAATGATTGTCTGGGGCTGAGAATGTTCTCTCATGTGGTGTATATTATCGTTCCTCTAAGGTTTGTATTGTAATTGTGCAATATGGTTGGGCTAAAGCTAAGCATATCCTAATTCACTCTTCATGACCTCAAGGTTTTGGGGTATCTAAGCACTTTTTAGAGGGTTAATTTACAGATCGAGTTGCTATGCAGTTCCATTACACCACATACATGGGGTACACTTTCATTTTGCATTCCAGCACACATTTTATGAGACATTTCATGTTTATATTATTTCAAGACCCATCAAAAGATGCCGATTATGTAATCCTTATTCCCCCATTTAGAATTAAGATGAACGTTATAAGTGAGACAAAATATCTTGCTAATTATTTGTTCTCGACGCGCATCTGTATGGTTTAATGATGGTGCTGGAACAATTTCTGTCAAAGTCTGAGTTTCTAAATGGTGGTGCTTAAGCACTCCAACATCTGTAGGTCTCTTGGCCTACTGCCGGCCTGCAGACAGGATGTGATGGATCTTTTTCCTCCTCTCCCATAACTCGTATCATGTACTGGAACTGGGCTTTCTCAACAGTAAGAGGTCAACCGTAGTGTTGGATGAATTGGCTGAACTTTACATTTACAGGATCATCATGATTGCAATCTGAATGTTTAAAAAAAAAAAAATATGTTTTTTAAGATTTCTACCTCAAATTCCATGCAGCTTGATCTGCTTAACATGGTTTCTTCAAAAGCCCCCGAGCACTCAGGCTGTTTGCACTAGTGCTCAAGCAGCTAGTGACTTTACTGCTTGTTGTAGCCACAAACATGCTCCAATATGCTGTAGCTCTGCATTTTCCCTTTACTTTTACACTTATTCATTTAGTAAATACTTTTATCCATAGCACAAACAAGAAGTGATGCACAATAAAATGCCTCACTCAACTGTTTAGCTCCATGCTCAGCAGAACCTTAACCACTGAGCTCTTAAATTAGTGATCTGCGATGACCGTCAAGCTGAAATACACTAATTACTACTAGCTACTTGCTAATAAGGCCTTCAAATCCCCAGGTTACTTGGCTAGCTAACCATTTAAATAAATTAGGCAGTTGTATATTACAAAGCAGCGAGTTTTTTATTTTAGTCCTTGCAAGTAATCAAAGAGCAGATTAGGATTAAAAAGATTAAGCGTGCTTTGGAAATCAATATTAAAATGTCTCTCGATATTAAACTGTTACCTGACCAGATAATGCAATTTATCTTTGTGCATCAAATCTCATATTGATGCCCAATGTTGCCTAACATCTCATTTCTACAATTTCCCTCAGGATCAATAAAGCGTCCGTCCGCCCGCAAATACGTAAGGGTATCCTTTTTATATCTTGCTTCGTGTTTCCAACAAAAACTTTTTCAATACAGTGACTACATCTTGCTCCGAAAAGCTCGTTATGTCACGGTGTTCGAAAGTTTGATTTCCCGACAGAAACCAGTGCATGGAAGTGCATATAGGGCAGTGGTGGCTCAGTGGTTAGGGCACTGGGCTTGGCCTTATGATAGGATACTGATCACAAGGTCGTGGGTTCAAGCCTCAGCACCGCCAAGCTGCCACTGTTGGGCCCTTGAGCAAGGCCCTTAACCCTCCGTGCTCCAGGGGCGCTCTGACCCCAGCTGACCAACATGCTGGGATATGCAAAGAATGAATTTCACTGTACTGTACTTGTATATGTGACAATAAAATAGCATTCTATTCTACATGATAATGGCATTTTACGAATGCTTTTTTTTTTTTTTGCTGATCAAAGATGTCTAAATGTCACATACAGGTCTCTGGTTTGAACCAAGTGTAGCCAAAATGCCCACAAGAGGTGAACACAACCATAGCACAGCAATATATTGTATACGTTGTCCTAATAGATGTGTGGCGGCCTGGGATAACCCATTGGATGTCGCTGTGGCTGAATTCTGGCAAACAGCCAAAAATGACGAGAAATCGGGTTTTTGCCTGTAATATACAGTACAGCGACACCTCTAAAACATAAATATATTTCACCAAAACGACATGGAAGTGGTTTTATTTGCTTAGGCTACAGTCTGCAGAGATTGCGTTAGGTAAGGGGTAAATCTACCTAAAGATGTTTAAAACCTTGCTAGTTTTCTAGATAATTGTGCAGTAGTGATTAATTTCCCATCGTAAAACTCAGAATTCTTTGATAAATTGTCACTCGTGTTGTCTTTCCATATATACATTAGGTTACAAATGTAGGCGGGGCGTTTGCCTTCTCTAGTTTGTCATCTTAGGATAATATTAAAGCAGGTTAAGATAATCCCAACTGAGCTAATACAGATAAATAGAGCTCTGTATTATAAACTATTAGTTTATAAAGTAAATATAATGAATTACAATAATATCTAAAAAAAAAATTACATCTTTTTTTATATAAAATAAAGGATATTATTATTAGCAAACATGGAACGACTAGTGGATGGGCTTGGGAGTTACCAGTTCTAATCAGTTTGTAGGGTGAGAATAAAAGCTGGTAAGATAGACAGTTTTCATGGTCATATGTATAATTTGTATGTCTTATTTATTACATATGCAATCAATGTGTTGGTGTCTTAAATGCAATTTTCTCCCTTTTTTTTATTTAAATACTCACCCAATGTCGCTTAGTGGAGACTTTCCATGGCCTCTCTTGTAACACAGGAAGAGTTCAGGGCTCTTCAGGCTGCCATGGTTGAGGTTGGCTGGCTGGCTGGTGTATGTGCTCTCTATGCATGTAAAACCCTCAGGCACCGTTTCACCCGCTGACTTGTTGATCACGGCCAGGTCAATGATGGGGGCTTTGGGCCCGCTCGACTTGGTTTCAGACAGATCCTGCTCCAGTGGCGTGGACTTGTCCGTCAGTCCGGCCACCACGAAGTAGTCTGTCACACGATGACCCTTGTCTTCAATCATGGCTGGACGTGCCTGAAAGAGACAGAGTAGAACTTTGAAACTACTACTTCACTCTGAGGTTATCGACTGCGTGGTTAACTTAAATGTTTTCAGCCAGGAGAGATTCACGCTCATGTATACAAACTGTTTGTAGAATTTGATACGAAATTAGGCTAAAGTTTTCTCTACTGGCAGTGAAACTCATAGTTTTGCCAAATATAGAACATTGACTTTGAGTACCCTTATTGGCTGAAAGCGTATAGACATACATTTTCCTACTGTATTCATGCTTTCGTGCAAAGCACTGGGAAAATGGCTGTTATTTCTTTACACAACAATAAATACTGGTCAGGCCAATGTGTTGTGATTATACGGACAGTCACAGTCAGACAACAGCAGCCTTTTTGAGCCTTTCTGAATTTGGTTGCGAGAGCTGAGGTAGGATTTCAGACATTTACTTGTCGTACAGCACCTGTTTGTGCATAGTTGTTTCTCTTATGTAGACTTCATCATTTATTCCAATTCTAATCAAATGATCAACAAAAAACTTTCAGATACTGGGCAATCGTATAATGTTCCAGTGAGGCAGATAGAAGGATGAGATTATAGCTTCAGAGAACAGATAGCCTGGGGAATGCATTAAAGTGCCACCATGGCCATAAATCAGAACACTAAAAGCATTATAAAAGCTTCTCAGAAAGGAGATTTACCCCTTTAAGGGAGAATGCACGCACACACACACACACACACTCGAAGACATCCATACATAAGGCCTTTAAAAGTGACAGTGGTATTGTATTGACTACAATTCTTTATGAATAGAAAACCCTGCTCTAGGGAGTGAATATGTTTTAACTCATAATTCGAAACCCAGTAAGCTAATTGTTAAAGCGGTAATTAGCATGGCTAAGTCATGTCATGTCAAGCCCCTTAATTAAGCCATCACAGCTTTTTTGATGTGGCTTTTTTAAAGTAGCTATTTGCAGCCATGGCATTCCGTTTCAAACTCGCAACAGGAAGCGACAAATTTACCAGCTGCAACACAAGTAAGGGTAATCTGAAAGAGTAAACAATGCTTAGCTTCCATTAAATAAAACGCATTTACAAGAGGTCTTATGGTTTCATGTTTATTTCCCCTCCACATACACCCACGAATAAGCTAAAAAACAGCCTTGAACGGCAAATGAGAAGACAAAATCTATGGAACAAGGGTGTGGAAATAAGGTCAACATCGCCGGGTCATGTCAAAAGCGGTCCTGATTTGTTCCAAAGAAGACTGATTGCCTTGAAACTTTTGTCACTTTCGAAACTTTCAATGCGGTTGTACAAGATCGTACAGAACCTGAAAGTGGATGCAGTGTTTATACACTGCCTCTTAACAGAACTAAGCATTAACAAAATCCCATCGTTTTAAAAACGCTGAGAATCACAGCTTCTCTCCAAAAAAGAAAAGATTCTTTTGAGAGATGGAGACTGTGATGGAAAAAGAAAGTAGGTCTTAGTGCGCCCATTTCAGAATCAGAATCAGGTTTATTGCCAAGTAGGTTTTCACATACAAGGAATTTGCCTTGGTGTGTTGGTGCATAACAATAAACATAGAACGAAAAAAAAGGGGGGGAAAAGCAAGTACCGTAAGAACATAAATATAGAAAAGGTACAATAAAAATATAAACTATAAAAATTACAATGTACAATGTATCTGTTTTTGAGAGATGAAATGAAAAGAAAGAATGAAAGAGCTGTACAGATTGTGCAGGATGTGCAAAAAATTAGCCAAGGTTTTATCTTCCTCATCGGGTCATTCTGCTTGATGCATAAATGAGAGATTACGAGGGATTGAAATGCAATATGATGGCTGAGTGCATGATCAAAGTTAAATATCTGCCAGTGTTCAGTCCCCCTTAAATCTGCTGCTTTCATGCAGGAAAGCCGTGTTGATGCGTTGTGGGAATGACAGCCGTTTACATATGACTATTTGACACTTGTCTGCTGTTTGTGTATGTCCCACAACACAGAAAGTAAGAACAGGGCGAAACTGACTGTGGAATTCTAGCTGCCTTTACAACAACAACAAAAAAGGCCATTTGTTTTATCCTCAATGTAGAAATGTACTCATTACCATAGCTAATGGGTAACTTGCCAACATTTGCACATGAAAAACATCAAGCATGGGCCACAGTGGTTTTTTTATGAAACTAAGTTACAACATGGGGCTGTCCCAAGCACAGATTCCACAGACGCTTCGCTTCCTTGCATGTTTGCCATGTCTCTGCTAAGTCGCCTGGCATCTGGGAAGAAAGCTTGCAGTGTGGACAGTCGCTGCATTTTGTCAGCCTGACACTGGCTTTGACCTGGTTTTTTTACAGAATGGTACAATTGTAGAATCCTATTATGTACAAGCCAGGAAAGCATTTTAATGAGTTCTCACAAACAAGAGAAACTCATAAAAAAATAAAAAATAAAATAAAACGCTCCCCACACCTTTCCCCTTCAGCTGTGACGCAGGGTAACCAAGGACGACCGGACAAGGGCAATGTTCTTCCAGAAACATCCTAGAGCAACTCGGTGATGTGTGTGAGTGGTGATACTGTAAGATCACACAATGGAAACAGTGTCTCAGCCTGGGCTAGCCTCCTCCTATTAAAACGAAATCCAGCACCCAAGCTTTGATGGGTTTTTATGGTGATTTGGATCATTTAGTGCTTATCTGCTAGATCATAAAACTACTGAAAGATTGTCTGAAGCACCAACATGCTGGCTCTCTCTTCACTAAGCTATGATTAAACCGAGCGACGAATAACAACAGCGTAGCCGTGATTTTTCACTTTGGGGTTTGCTCTTCTACGTAATTAATCACGCCGTAAAATGGATTAGATGCCGTACCAATTAGCTGCATATGTAAAACAAAACAAAAAAATCATTTTTGATTTGCAGCGAAGATTAGTTCAAAGTCCAGGAAAAAAACCCGACAGGCTTTGTAAATCAAGAAAGGAGTTTCCGACTTTCCATTAAACAGTAAATAGGAAAAAGGCAAGCAAGGAGAAAAGAAAACTCGCTCATCCAGTTTCAGTACTAGTTTTCTGTCTTGATTGTCTGCAAAACATGCAAATGATTTCAGCACAATTTCAAACCCACTTTGCTATGGTGCCGTGTTGAGAAGATGAGGGAGTATAATAGTGTAGATTTCCAGCTCGAAATACTTAAAAACACACACCGAGGAATGAATAGCCTAAACTAAGCATCTTATTTAAGTGGGCGTTAAGCTTCTTAGTTTTCCAGGTGCAAAGTCAGCATTCAGTCCCCATCTGTTTTGCTAATCTGATATCTTTAGTATTCCCCCTGCTTCACTTCTGTGCTTTAATATCTATAACAGGAAGCCTCCAGCTATTTTATGTGGGGGTTCCAATGTTGAAATATCTCTCAAGATGTTGGTTACAAAGTCCAGAACCAATGACACACTTCGAACCACTTGCAAAAATGCCTTTTTCAGCTTGGTGAAGTATTGGGCCTGTACAGGACAATCAAGAAAGGTCTTAGTCGTAGGGCTGTCGCTAACGATTATACTGGTAATCGAGTAATCTCCTGATTAATTTGACGATTAATCTGGAATTTTTTTTAATAAAAATTGACTTGAATGACAAAACTGTAGAATTTCAAAAGAACATGTTTTTTTTTTAATGAAGAAATGAACTGTTAAGTCTTGAAAAATTATTACAAATACAAACTCAAATTGTTTACACATAAAAAAAATGAAATCTCACAAAATCTTATTATTGTTATTCTACGGTATCTGCAACGCTCCATACTGTAGTATTTTTTCAATAAAGCCCTAAATAGTATTGCGCGCACTGCTAGCCCAGTTTTTGATAGTGATATTTTTCATTAAATATCCCATTTTATTATGTAAACAATGTGAGATTAGATTACTCATATAATCGTTAGTGACAGCCCTAGTAACAACCATACAATTTGGTTACCAGCTCTTCACAGCAAGATTATTTTTAATGAAGTGTAACAGAATTCAAATCAAAAGAGATTTCCGATGATCTCAAAACAAATCCATTAGTCCATGGTCAGGCATGCATGCTGTTCCAACATGACCTGAAACAGCCAAAATTCCTCCTGTTGCACAGGATTGACCATCAGCTACAAAGTGTTTGCTTGAGATTATTACCAATAAAATATGTTCTGCTAGTTACTAATGATAAGGGTTCATATACTTTAAATAATTTGTTCAATGAAGATATGTAAAATGTTGATATATTTCCATGATACATGTAAGGAATGAAACACGACCGGCGTGCGTTATAGAAAAATAATCAAATGACAGGGTGGTGTGATGATCACCACCCCAGAGTTAAATTATTAATAAACACCTTCTGACCAATCAGAATCAAGAAATCAACAATGCCAGTCACTCCGGCACGTTACAAGTCGTCATGCCGAGTAGTGATCAGATGGTTGCCACCAAAATTATGAACACTTTCTCATTGTGAGTGTTCAGACCTTACTGTGCTGGCATGCGGGATTTAGTCATTCTCTCTCTGAGTGGCGAGAATGACCGAACGCCATTACAGGAAGGTCTGAACACTCACAACTGGTTTAGCGTTCGTTGGAGAAAAGTGCAAATAGTCACGAACTTTTAGCAAATAGACGAATTTGATTGCAAAGTTCTCACAACACAGACAGTACAATTAGGAAAGGATTCCACCTGGAATTTGAACCAGCAAACAGGACTAATGTGACTGAATACCGAACTACTGAGTCATAGTGTGGATATCATTGAATTCATCTACAAACACCAAGGCGTGGTTCCCCTGATCATGATGCTTTTGCGCCAGATTCTAGAGGAATAGGAAACACTGAGTCATGGGACTACAGTGCCCAATTCCTGGCAGAGTGGGTACTACCATCTGCCAAGTATGAGTTCGACCCCTGCTGAGGCACAACAAACATAAACATAGCAATGAAAACGGCAACCTACATTCCTACCAAATATGCTTAATCCAAAATTAAAAAGCGCTGAATGTATAACTTGGATGAAGTTTTGTCAAGCACCATGTATTGATACTTAATGTCGCGAGCATCGTCGGAATATTTCAAACAAATTGCACTTTCTTACTTGAGCATTCTCCGGCCCTAATTGAGAGAAGTTCTAAATCTGCAAGGTAAATCCAGAGAGAGCCATGGTGATCCCAAAGAGCCAAATGAGCTCAGATTTAATTAAAGCTGAAGTTCTATCCTCACCGCTCACACACTTCCATAGTGGCGTAAATCCAGGTTGTTCCCTTGGCAACTACACTCCAACCTGACGGCAAAGGATTGTGGAAGAAATTACCTATTGGACGCCTGTGTCCTGACATTAAAAGCGCCCCGACTCCCCCACCCTAACCTGCTAAAGACTCCATTATATTAAAGGGTAGGACCCAGTATTTTGGAGGATAACAGTAAATCCGGGTCCTGCAATAACTCAGGAGAGAGGAGCCGTCTCTCTCTTGGGATCAACAAAACATGAAAGAGGTGACTGTCAAACATCTAATCCACCGTGTACAAGAGCCTCATTAATTACTGTCTCACTGACAGGGGACACAGTTCACATTCCAAGTGCTGAAAAAGGGAGGAAGAGAGAAACAGAGGAGGAGATAAAGACAGACAGAAATAAGGGGGAAAAGCATAGATCACTGCCGTTTATAAAATTCTAAATCTTCCGTCTTTCAGATGTTGGTATTCAGCTTTACTTAGATCTGGCTTGATTTAGTAATCACAGGTCCTGCAGTACTGGTTAATGTTGTGTAAGTGGTACATGACAACACACTATAAAAAGTCAGGTCTGATAACATGCATGTCCAGGTTAATCTTTGTTACATGATAATAGGATTGTGCCAATTTCCTTAAGATTTGTGATTTTGAGGACCTTTTTTATTGCCTATATGCCACGCTGACACTCATTATGTGCGCGATACCCAGTCTTCATGTAATCGTCTAGTGTGCACCCTTTATACAACAAAAAGACAAGAACTCTTGTTAAAATAAACAAAAAAAACCCTGACATTCACTGTGAGATGCTCTCTATTTTCCAAATCTGTCAGACAGAATGACCATTGTGGTGTTAAGAAACACCAGCACTACTAAATATGGTGAGCACATGTATGACACACTGTGCTTTGCACTATGTCGGATACATTGGTCTGCATAGTTCACAAAACTGCTTAAAACAGGCATACCAACTGTAGTAATATTTTTAAGAAGCTAAGGTAAAGCGGTGATGTTACGTCTCCATAAAGTTCAGGATTCAAATCCTTCCCTCACTTGTAGTTTGGTAGCAGTGTGCAATGTGTGTGGCTCATCACATCAGCTATCTAATGCTGTCAGCACATGGCACATACAGTGGGGGTCCAAAAGTCTGAGACTACATTGAAAATCTGGGATTTTGTTTTTTCATTGCCACTGTATAGCACTCTAAAACGCTTTGCTGAAACTGGATCAGTCGTATCCAAAGGACATTCAGGCAGACCAAATGTGACCACACCATCAGAAGAGCAATACATAAAGCTTTGTTCACTGAGAGAGAGAGAACAGCAACTTCAACACAGATACAGAATGTGCTGAATAAAGAACGAGAGACTCCAATCAGCAAAAGTAGTGTCAAAAGAAGGCTAGCTAGTAGTGGTCTCAAAGGACGAGTGGCGTCTCTAAACCACTTCTCAGGAAGGGAAACAAGGCCAAACGATTGGCATGGACTAAGACATACCAGCATTTCACAGTAGATCACTGGAAAAGAAGTCCTATTTACTGATGAATCCAAGTTTGAGATTGATGGCAGTAACAGAAGGGTTTACGTAAAAAACGAACAGACAAGAGATTGATGGTCTCAGACTTTTGGACCTCACTGTACATTGTAGGTTTACTGGATACAACAGCAAATGCGTGCAGATACAAGGTTTATGTACCGAATAAACTTGCAACTCAGTATATTCTGATGGTTCATTTAATCAATAAAAAAGTGTTGGCCAAGCAAATATGGGTAGAATGCCCCCAACCGTCCGCAATTGCAGATATATTGTCGTAAATGCAAGCACTTGACACCCAACGTAGGGCAGGTTCATGGTGAGTACGGAGCCATTTGGGATTCAGCCATGCCCAATGCGGTGTGACAGCAAGTTATAGTAACTGCACAGCATATTGTTTCATCTAACGCCGAATTAATTGTCGTAAATGTAACCTAACAGATTGCCATTACCCATCCGGAAGGACGACACACAGCAGCCAGCACGAGCCATGCTTGTAACGTTAGCTACCAGCTCTTTTGCATTTGGCTGCAATACAAGCTGACGTTACCTCTTATTCCTCTCTCCAGGTCACTCCGGAGTCGGAGGCAGAATTGGCAATGGTCGCCGTTTAATACCCGGCGAGCACTTCTTTCGAGCATAAGCCTACCGGTCAGGTATTTCGGAAAGACGCACAGTCTTAAAAGTGACATTTCGGCATGTTCAAGAGTTCATAACAGCCGCATTAACGGTCTCCGCGGGCGGCCATCTTGATTCAGACTCGACCAGTCGAGTGTCTCGACGAGCTCGCGTGCAGGGCAGCTGGAGATCACAGACTCATCGAGTCCCAGTCATCGCTTATTAGCTTACATGGCGCTGCAGTGTCAGCCGCTGTGTGTCGCTTGGAATGAGAGTCTGCATGATGCTCTAGCTGGAACATGTCCATTATTAGGCCTTTAGTTTTTTTATGTGCAAATTAATTGGAAGTTATCTGTCTAATCTTTTAGTTTCTAGGTGATGGAAATGAAACTGTCAGCCCACCTGTGTACCTGTAGGTGGCAGTGTTCCCCCAGTATGCGTCTGTAAACTAGTTTCTGGACGTTTTGCATGCATTGGATGAATTATAGACACTTTTTTTTTCCAAGTCAAATAGATAAGCTAAATCACACATACACATGCTGTGGTTATGATGACAATCTAGTGAACTGACAGGTGAAATTATGTCAGTTCACCTGTCATCATTTCTGTCATCAACTGACATCAATTGTGTCAGTTGATGTCGCCTGTCATCAACTGACACAAAGGATGTCGGTTGTTTCTACTAATACGCCTTGTATTGGTAGAAACAAGGTGTTGTTACTGCAGTAAATGCATGGTGTGCAAATAGCAGATAAGAATATACTTGTTACGTGTCTACTCGTTGTCATAATTATTCTTTCTTACTGACAACATATGTAATAATGCAGGCATTTTAGGAGCTTGGTGTAAGAACTGCTTAGGACAATCTGCTTGGTTTTCACACTGCTACGTAAAAAATGTGTTGTACAATGTTACTTTGTAAATATTGCAATGCATTTGGCAATGATAGTCATGATATTGGACTGGTGTATAGGGTTTGAAAGGGCCATGAATTTTGGTAATGAGCTGGACAAGCTGGACAGCTGTTAGACAGACCTGGCAACCCTGGCCTCAACCCATTTCTGCAAACTTAAGCAATTTCACTCTTGGTTTTGGTTTTTAAAAATCTCTGTCTGTAGGAGATCAGCTCTGGTCGGCTAAGGACCACCATTTGAGAAGAAATGAAGGCCTATGGCTTTTTAAATGTGTGATGAATATTGTGATCTCTGCTGCGATGACCATGATTAATATTAAATTGGGCAACTTTAAAGGTGTGGGGCTCCACCTTTGTGTAAAACAGCAAGATTTTTCATAGGCTTGGGTATTGTTTGTAACGAGGCTTTTAAAAAGATGTTACATTTCAGCAGCATGTGAAAACACTCCTTACTACAGTCTTAACATATAACTGTTACTGCAAGTCATATTTAATTGTTATTGCAGGTCACTGTTAAGCACATCTCAAACCATAATGGTGGTCAGAAAGTGGTGTGTGTGTGTGTGTGTGTGTGTGTGTGTGTGTGTGGCTAAGATTGTAGGTGGCGATCAGAGAGTGTTTGGTGTCACAGTTCATGAGCTCGCTTCCTTTTCTGCCCGGGCCGTTTGATGTTTTCTGGCCCTTGTCGGCAGCTGCCACTTAGCGCTGGTGTGACAGTCATTGCCGGGTGAGGGACTGTTAACAAAAGGAGAGAAGACAGGCATTCAATCCTGCGATAATCGCTCGGCCGAGGCAAGTCCGTCATTCTCATGGACTTTGATCACAGGACCTGCATGCACACCTATGAGGGAGCTATTTATTTGTTTTGCAGATTGGCACCGCTTTTAAGACATTCAGGTGCACAGATGAGGCTTTGTGCAAAGTTGTTAGAAAATGCTTCTGGCATTTGTGACCCTGAGGAAAGGGAAAAGGGGGCTTAAGATACTGTATTGGCTCTTGAAGTCTGTCTAGACACCTCCAAAAATATGTTGTTGTTGTTTTTTGCCATTTATAATTGTTTTATAATTGACTATGCTATTATCTGTACAATATGTCTTTAATATTCAGTATAAATGAATTCCTGTATACATAATACATAATATGTTCTTAATCCTACCCAATGGAAATTAAAAAAACACAAAAAACCCTAAACTTTAAAGGAAATATGAGTGACATTGCAGTGATTTTATGTTGCGTATTAATGCTATTATATATGACAGCTACAGCACTTTTTGCTATATTTTGCTATATTACATATTAAAGTTGCAGTGAGCTTTTTTAATTCCTTATATAAAACTTTTTTTTGTATTTTAATCCTGAAACAAATTCACATCACATAATAAATGAACAAGGCCTTGCCAGAGTTACATAGCTGAGACAGAATAGCCTTGACCAGGGAAAGTTGGAGAAAAACTAAGCTTCTTCTTCCACATCAACTATCAACCCAATTTCAACAAAATAGCAATCTATGGTAGTGTCATAAGAGTAACATAACACTTAACATAAGTACCACAGTAGAATGTCACAGTAGGTAATGTCATGGTGAAGAGTATAACAACCATAGTCACCATAAGATAACACAGAAAACTGTGTTAGTATTATAGAACATGTACAATATGTAATAAACATAGTTACCATAAAACACCATAGTAGAATTATTGAACTATCAAGGTTGAAAATGTAATAAACTTACCATAAAGCACCATAGTAGAATTATTGAACTATCAAGGTTGAAAATGTAATAAACTTACCATAAAGCACCATAGTAAAATTATTGAACTATGAAGGTTGAAAATGTAATAAACTTACCATAAAGCACCATAGTAAAACCATATTATGGTTTAATATGTAATAAACATACGTACTGTAATGCACCATACTAAAACCATAGTAGTATTATAGTCTAATATATATTAACCATAGTTACCATGACGTACCACAGTAAAATTATGGTACTCTCATGGCTCAGAGTTTGATGACCATAATTTCCATAAAGTACCATAATAAATGTCAGTAAGGGTATAACAAAGAATTGCCTTATTTGAAAAACGCCTCTGCAAGATTTTTTGAATTAGCATTTCAAGTTTGATTGCGGGCCAAATGTTCATTTTACACTGGCACTTTAAACATACGCCTGTCATGCAAGCAAACCATTATCGCTTAATACCTTTGAAGAAGCTTTCCACGGTCATATCAAAAGCAGTCAATCAGCTAGTGTCCGGATTTTTCATAGTCCTGAAAGAATCATGTGTTTTAATTTACGGACTGCAGACAAATCAAACCAAAACACACACCACATGGCCTGGTATCAGTGAAATGTACTCCAGTGTTTGTTTGCTAGATAACTTAGCCTGTGCTCCATCTTGTGGGGATAAAGTCTCTCAGAACTGTGCTGTGGATCTGACAGATTGCCAATTTATCACCGATACCACAGACAATAGACCGTGGTCACGAAGCAGGAAATGCAAATGGTGCTAGTCTGAGGCCCGGTGGCGGCTGTGATCCTGAATTAGAAACGGATGTTTATACAGGCAATTCTGCAGCGTGCCATGTGACTTATCTGGGGCACCTGCTTTGGAGGAAACAGGCAGGAAGTCAACAAAGGAGATGAGCCTTCTTGCATAATTTCAGTTCTCGTGAATCACGCATGACGCACTTTTATAAAGTAAATGATGTTATAAAAAAAGGGCTTTAAAATACACAAGCATCAGTGAGGGCAGATTAGTCAGTGTAGTGTACAGACAAGCTGTGTCAAATATTAGGCTGTGAGGAAGGACAGAGCAATAAAATAAAAGATCACACAGTAATTCCATTAAATTACGACCTAGGTGATAAATGGAGGGCGAGACAGAGTTAAAGAGGGAGTCACGGGAGCTCTGGGATTGAAACAGTGAGTTCACAGGAGAGAGAAAACAATAATGGAAGCTATTTGAGGGATATTGTCGGTACTAAGAGGGAGGTCGGGTTTCAGGCTCTTTTTGAGGACTTCGATGATACAAAACAGGCCTCATTACTGAGATATTATCTCCATTCATACACTTCCAGAGCCGCTCGGAGCCCTGCTGGGAAAG
Organism: Olivaichthys viedmensis; assembly: GCA_028565825.1. Taxonomy (NCBI): domain Eukaryota; kingdom Metazoa; phylum Chordata; class Actinopteri; order Siluriformes; family Diplomystidae; genus Olivaichthys; species Olivaichthys viedmensis. Next base: position 12,515,295 of record JAOUQW010000047.1, on the reverse strand, counting down.
ATTAGGTTCCTTTCGCTTGTGAACATCCTTCCCGGCTGTGGAGGTTTGCTAAACTTGGGGCACACCCAGACATTCTCAAACACTGGTGTGCACGGGGAGCTGCTTAAGGCCGCATATACTCAATTATGGGTGTGAAATGGTGATCCTCAAAAATGTTTAATATACCAACCTATAGGAAAATATATTTCAGTATAGAAGGCACAATCACTTGCATATTTCAATGCATACAAAGTGCGTTCGGTCCTTGTTTTAAATCGGAGATCAGACTCACCATACAGTGGTACGCTGAATGAAACAAAGTGTCCTTGTGCGCACGCTTTTTCTCAGAGCAGTGACCAGAGTGCACATGTTTGAATGTGGGAATATCTACGGCCACATCTGACATTCAGATGGAGGACGAGACTTTGTTCTTGACCCCAAGGGCAGTTAGGCTTTAAAGGGAAACATCTTACAGTGCCCAGAATGATTTTAATTACCGTTAATTTCCAAAGGAAGGGGCACAGGGACTTCCGGGGTGGTTTAGTGTGCCGGAGGGGCACAAGATTGCCTGCATGAAAGGGTTTCCAGGCTCATATGGGATGGTTGAAAACAGACATCTGCTCATAGGCTAGTGGAAGGAGAACATTTAATTTGCTAACAGGACTAATAAAAAAAAACAATCACCCACAGGTCTACGCCAGATTATTGTTTACCTCGAAACATATTTTCACCCGTGGAGCTAAACAAACTTTTTTGAAAGTTCTCGTCACCTTTAAGGATGCAGAAAACAATTTCCATCACAGTGCTGGCCAAGAAGACCTGAACATCCTTGAACAATTACATAGGCAGTCTGCAATCACTCAGCTGACCTGAAAACAACTTCAAGCCATTAATTTTTAAATTAAATTTAGTTTAGGTCTAACAAAAACCACAACCAGTGCTACATAAACACTGTCATGTGCCATGCGCAAAATGCAACTAGCGTGAAGCATGGCAATTATGATCGTTTTGTCCTGCTAATTTCTGTGAGGAAAGAAGATGCTTGTGAATCTCGAAAGCACTGAGGGGACACTGTGGTGAGATTTAATTGGGGGTGAAAGACTGTGATTTTTTTTAGGGGACCTAAAGAGAAACTTTGATGCACAGCACCAGGAAACCCAAAGGCCAACAAACACAGGTAGTGGGGGGCTGAGTTCAGGGACTCCAGACCGCTGTCTCCACCAGTTTTTATGAGCCAAGCGTGAACCCCAATGTTTCTGGGAAATGTTTGTTAACTACCTAGTGAGTGTAAACTGACTGTGGCCCCTCACTCCCTAAAACACACTTCCTCCTTTCCCACCTGGAAGACCCCCCTTCTGCCTCTGTTCTGCACAGATCACTGGAACCAGAAGCCTGTTAAAGGGATGGAAGCACTTCCGAAGAGCATAGGCTCACTTGGGCACTTCTCTTTCTGGTGAAGCATGCAAGAACCAGTGTGGATAAAATGATGAGTCGTAAAAAATTGATTGCCTGATATCTCATCTTTATTTGGGGTTACAGCCTACAAGAAAATATATAACAAGAGCGTAGTATAAAATAAGGGTAGAAAACACAGATCGAGTGATCAAGTTGGTAATAATAAAATGATTTAAAACAAGATAAAATAAATATAAGAAAATTATACCGAAATAACAAGCA
>JAOUQW010000047.1:12502524-12513539 GCA_028565825.1 Olivaichthys viedmensis | reverse complement strand
CGCCAAGCTGCCACTGTTGGGCCCTTGAGCAAGGCCCTTAACCCTCCGTGCTCCAGGGGCGCTGTATCATGGCTGACTCTGCGCTCTGACCCCAACTTACCAACATGCTGGGATATGCGAAGAATGAATTTCACTGAATTCAATTTCACAACAAATAGCATTCTATTCTATTCTATATACAAGGAAGTGAGGAAAGCAAATCAGATTGCAACCTTCAAGATTTTGAAGCTTGTGACCAGCTAAGTGTACAATGAATATCAGACGTGACTGGGTCTAAGGCTGAGACGACATTTTATTTAATAATTTTGCTTTGTTCCCCCCCCCTCCCTGCTTAGAGATGTTAAAAGGCAATGATTAACTTTTAAAATGTAGCCACGGAAGCTTTTTAGACCTTTTTAAACACAAGAGCTAAATGTGGGAGCTCTGGGAGCTCTACTCTCACACCTCAAATCAAGTTGTCAACTGATGAAATCTCTAAGAGAAAAGCCCATCCAGAAGCCCCCTGCTTGGTTGGTGTGGCCTTGTTGTACGAGAATTTAGTTCAGTATAACGAATATTCCTCCCACTATTAATCTGTAGTCACAACTTGGTGATGATGGATAATTCTACATTCCGATGACTGATCAATCATTACGTGATGTTTAAATGAATGAAAAAAGCTGGCAGATTTTGGTCATAAGGCAATATGCATTGTTCAAGGCCTGATCCAGATTGGAAAAGATACAACTAGTGAGCCAGTTAAGTCACTTCTGCAGACAACACATCCACTAGTTGTAGATTTGACAGCTAGTGTCTATAAATAAAGCGGTGTCTATAAATGTAGCTTCACTGCTAATTGAAATATCAGTTTAACATCAGGAGCTCAGGTGCTTATTAAGCTCAGAGTATTGCTTTCTGGGTATTTACTTTTTTGCTCCTCACCAAATTGGAGGTCTGCTTCCAACCTATGTTGCAGACGGCCAGCTTAGCCAGTTTATCTGCATCCTGGCCTGGTCCTTGGCAAGTCAAGAACTAACTACAGTAAGACCATTACCCAGAAACTAGGTCTACCCTAAAAAGTTGCTTTAACTCCACATTGTTTTCCAGACACCATTGACTTGGTGAACATTTCTAGGGTACATTGCTGGGTAGGAAATATGTAAACAGGGAAACACCATAGTAATGTCATATGCAGTAGCAGAACGATTTCAATTGTAATGAGGGCACTTGTAATCTCATTCTGTGTGACCAGTTTTGTAGGTTTATAGGTCCGTTTGATTAGTCAGCAAAGCTGAAATGAAAAGAGAGACTGCATGGAGAAGCTCAGGCTTCACTCTAAAGGGAACAAGAGCTCCTCTTTCCTGTTGCTGTATTGGCTTAAGACAAATTGTTCTGGATACTATTTCTAAATTTAGCAGCATCTGCAGAATAATATACTGTGTAGAATGCATAGCTATGGCACGGTGGCGCTTTTAGTCTGGTCTTTCAGTACTAGTGTTTTTAAGGCAACTGCATAGTGTCATTTGCATTTTTTTTCTTTTCTTTTTTTACCCAATGCTTTTTAATATTGGATTGCTGACGATATGAAACAGTAACTGACCATCTCATGAGCATATCAGTGGCGGATTCATCCCTTTGTGTAATAGGAGTGCATCAGCCTTTATTTTTGTACAGCAAATTGTGGTGTTCTATTTATATAAATAGTCAGAAGTATGTTCTCTTTTGAGTATGCTGTGTGCATATAGTGCAAGTCATTCCACATTTCAGTGTGCTGTGTGGCATCCTGTTTTCCATTTCCTGTTTCCAGGGGACCTAAGGCATGAACACATTTTTAGGGAGCGTTTGCCCTGCTGAAACGCTCATTAGAGACGGAGCGCTGTGGCCTACATATTTGTTTCAAAGGGAAACGCAAATCAAGGTTTTAAAGGAAAAAAGTATGCAGAAGTTCGCTTTTGGCTGCAGGAGTAAATTAAAACCCACGACAGAGCGCGGAATTTAACTCCACATCCTTATGATAGGATCTCACATGAAGTGTGATGATATTTTTAAGTGAAGTGCAGGAATTTCCAGGAATTGTCAGTGCCTTGTATGGAAAATGAAGGTTTAGAAGCTGTTTTGTTTCTGAAATTAAATTAAATCAGACTTTAGTTTTGGTTGCCTTCCTCTCTAAAGACAGCTTAGAGTGTGTTGTCAAGGTATCATGTTCCCCGGACAGAATGATTAATTAGATGCAAATAAGAGACCTTTAGTTTTAGTTTTAGTTTTAGTAGGCCTATTTTTTGATTCCAAAACCTCTCAAGCCTCAGGCATGGCCAGTCAACTGCAGCTTGCCTCACAGCTTGCCTCACAAGCACAAAACAGACTACATATTCTCATTTTGCATCCTGTTTACATCATAAACATGAGGTTGGCAAAGCACTCTGGGTCCTGGCAGTGCCATGTGGGCCTGGCTTCGGCTCGGCCTGGCTCATTGTTTCCCCAGAGCAGGGATTTCTCTACCCAGTACTGGGGGGAGTGCGGAGGGGGAGACTGAAATGGCCGAGGGGAGGACAGAACATTACAGGGAGGTTGCAGCGGACCTCTACAGGCTCCCACACTTTTTTTTTTTTTTTTTTTAGATTTCCTATTTTAGCTTTCTAATAAGAAGAAGATATGGGCTTGGCTTCTGGACGTGGATAGTACTCGAGGACCTAACAGGCGGATTCTGTTTCAGCAAATTATTAGATAAGTGAAGGTAAAACTAAACATGCGGTTTTATCGGTAAATGTTGTGTTTATGACACTTTGGATTTTGGGGATTGTCTTAAAACTCCTCAATCTGTCAAATATTGACATTAGCTTAAATCAGGGAATACATGTATAATATACTATTTTATAAAAACTCTTTTATAAAATTTAGAAAAGTCTTGTACCTATCTGAATATGTTGATTAGATTTGCATACTGTATTGAAATGCCTCTCAAGCAAAAGGCACTATGTAGCCTTTTATTGACTTACTTTCAAAATTACAGACAAAAGTCCTACCCAAGTATTAGACAATAATATGTTTACTGGCTTTACTTGGTGGAAATCTGTTGTACAGAAATGTCTCTCAGGCAAAAGGCACCATGTATTTTTAAATTTTTTCCCCCCATAGTGGCACCCTTTCAGAATCCCAAACCACTTGTCACTGCAGCTGTTGCTCTTTGGCCTGTGCCACTCACTCATAGGTTACTCATACACTAGTTAGGCTTACTACTAACCTGAGCCAGCTAAATATTATTTGAGGTAACCTCAGTTAAGCTGCATTTATCTCTGTAGGAAGGAAATTGCAACTCTGTCTAATTCTGTTGTATAGGATTTCAAAGCCACATTTTTCTTAAAAATGATGAGTTGACTTCATGTTAAGGGGGCACATAGTATGGGAGGTCATTTGCAATACTATACAATTTATTGATTTATTGTTCTAATTGGAACTTAGTGAATTTCCTTCAATTTAGAGGTCAGTATAAAGCTATGTCTTAGTGCATGTTTTTGACACTCTTACAATCCTTTGTACATGTTTAAGACCTCCAACATGCCTTTACCCATAGTCTGTAATTTGTACTAGGGGTTTTGGGCTTCAGACTCATTTGCATATTGAAGATCGATATGAACTGTTTATTAAATTATTTGTAATTTGCATCCTAGTGGGTATAGCAAGCCATTTGGCTACTGCACTGCAGTTCGAGGAGGCCATGTTCTCCTGACTTTGGCTCTTTAATGTCGCTGGTCAAAAGTTTCTGTTTGTTAATTGAATTGAAGAAACGAGGTTGATTTGGCCAGGCAAGTTGCTTTATAACTCTCCCAAGGACGCGTCATTGAAGACATGCTCCCTGGGGGACATTAATCTGCACATTTTTCAGTTTTCATGCTGTTTTATCACCTTTTGGAGAGAGTGACTCATTAGAAGCTTTGTTGTTTTTTTTTTTTTTTTTCTCTCTCTTTCCATCTGCTTTGCTCTCTGTGGAGGAGAGCTTCTGCTCCAGAAGGACGTAACACTTTGTTGTCAGTCTGTAGTCATGAACCTTAAAATAAACTTTCTTGAGCAAACCAATGAGACACTTAAATACAAAACATTTCCTACTAGGTTGGCAATGTCCATTTTTGGTATGCCTTCTGTTGACTATTCTCTTACTCATTGTTGTTGTTTTTTTTTCTTTCTTTCTTCCAATTCTGTGATCATTTATAGGTCCAGCAGACCTGATGAAGGCCCTACGCTATTGGGAACTTCATCTGGCCACAAGATATTGAATGCCGTTCTTCCTCCTTGAAGCTACTTCATTACTGCTATATTGGATGCAGCTGAACAAGCAGAAAAGGAGTAAAAAATGCTTTCTCTTGCCCCAGTGGATTAATGTAATTCTGCAGAGATGAGAGAGTGAATTGGCTTGAAAAGCTGTCGTGCTCTGAGACGATTCCAAGTGGATATAAGAGAGAGAAAAGTTGGAGTTTGTGCCATCGTTCCCTGGGTGGCTTAGTTGGTCAAGATGACCAGTCTGTTCCGGCGGAGTAGCAATGGCGGCTCTCGTGGAGGAGGAGCAGGAGGGAGTGGTGGTGGTGGTGGTGGTGGTGGTGGAGGAGGAGGAGGAGGAGGAGGAGGTGGTGGAGGAGGATCAACCACAGGAGAACTGAACAACAGTAGGCCCAACCGGCAGGTGCGGCGGCTGGAGTTCAACCAGGCCATGGAAGACTTTAAGACCATGTTTCCCAGCATGGACTACGAGGTGATCGAGTGTGTGCTGCGCTCCAACAACGGGGCCGTGGACGCCACCATAGACCAGCTCCTGCAGATGAGCATCGACGACAACGGGTCAGACGACAGCTCGGACTCTGACGACAGCATCCCACCTGAGGTAGCAAGACACGCTGTACACACTGTTAGACATGTCAGACTGTACAATACTCTCAAGCCAGACATGTCAAGCTGTATAACCAGAGGTGGAAGGTACTTAAATAATTGTGCAAGTACTATACTTGTGTATCATTTTAGGGGATTTGTTCTTTACTTGATTAAAAGTACAAATTGAAAATGAATACTTGTACTGCTACTCAATTACATTTCAATGAATTCAGACCATTTAAGTACTCATTGCGTAACTATATTTAAAATAACCAATTAAATCAATACCAATTTTTATGGATACCGCAACCAGGCACAAAGACTGCCCATTAGTCTCACATTCTCTTCATACATTAAAGTTACTTTTATGAAAAGAAAGAACCTGATCTCATGAAAAATGCGTATGAAGTCAAACAAACAAGGGTGATGTGGTTGGATTTTGTTCAATTTCATGGAAATGAAGTCATAAGAAAAGGTATGAACATTAACCTGCCCCAACCCTATCCTTAACCTTCGTAACATCTCGTACAAATTGAGTTGTGTGAATAGATATGAATTTGTGAGCGTGAGACCCTGTTAAAAATGTTCTGACTTCTAATTTTACCTAATATTATTTACTTTTTACTTTTAAATACTTGAGTACATTTAAGTGCGGACACTTTTTTAACGTTCGGTAGACACTAGTGCACATGCAGCACAGAAGAGCTTTTGCCAGTCTGCAGTTATGTTTGACAACACGGGTTAAATTCAAGCCTTTTTTCCTGCCACCTCTTTATCCTATTAAACTGGGTGTGATTATGACCGATGACCTCATGAGCCTGTAAAACTGTCAAAGGTTGCAACTACATTCAGAGAGAATACATCTCATGAAAGAACAAGAGACAAAGCTGGACAGGAACAAATTTTTTTTAGATTTAAATAAACTTTTAAGGAAGAATAAAATGCTTTTTTTTCCCTCCACAGTTATTTCAGACTGCCTTCCTCACACTCAGCATTACATTAGCCCATCTTTATAGTGAAGGCACTGAGGCATTATTAAATCCTGAGTCAAGCATGAACCATAATATGTTTTATATGCATATAGTCTCATGATGTTGGATCTACAAAAGCATTTCCCTTTATCATTTAGAAATTTATCAATATTCATGTCCAGCTATGTCTGTTGCTCTCATTATACATGATTTTCCATCATTTTATATTACTAAAAAAAGAAGTAATTACTTCACTGCATACAGTGAAGACTTGTGGTAGTTGCAGTGTTTTCATAGGGTCATTTGAAGGCCATTTGATGATGATGCAGATTAACCTAAAATGGAAAAAATGGCACTTTATTGGCTTTCTAGTTTTGTCTTGTCTGGTATCTGGAAGCTTTGAAGGCTAATTGCATATCCCTGTGGGTTTTTTTTATTTATTTTTATCTTTTGTGTCTTTTTATTTACGTCTCTAACGCATCAGATTCTGGAGAGGACCCTTGAGCCAGACAGCTCAGACGAGGAGCCACCTCCAGTCTACTCTCCACCCACGTATGACATGCATATATATGACAGGAAATATCCTAACGCCCCACCGACCCCTCCCCCCAGGTAAAAAAATAAATAAAAAAGAGATGAAGATGCTCAAATTTTATCATAAAATTTGTCAACAAGAGAAGTTTTCATGTCCCTTTTAATTTTTTTAAAATAAAAGCAAGTTTTAAGTGTAGTTCTTTTATTGCAGAGTAAAATAGTAAAATCGCTTCACTTCTTTGGCTCTGCGTGTAATGGGGATACCATAACACTCAATTCATTCCCTCTTTTTCCATACTGATGCCACCTGGTGTTCAGGATTCATGCTGCAGGTTCTACTCAGCACAGAGTTGGTTTTCAATCTTTGGATGTGTGGGGGGAATAATTACTGTTGTGCCTCAGGTAATCAGTATCCATCTAAATCAGCCATAGTACAAGTACCCATAAATTAGTAGTTAGATGAGGGCTGGAGTCACTCAACAAGCTAAGGTACTTCTTCTGCAAGTCGCTATCATATGAGATGAGAAATATACAGCAATACGAATTCACTTTTGTAAATTAAAATCCTTTTCCTGGTACTGGTACTTTTGTGTAAAATAAAACTGGAGCTTTGCTATTTCCATTGGCAGGCGGTCCAGTACCAGTTGTGTAGTTTTTGGTACCTGCTTAAGGTACTGTTTTTTTTTTTTTTTTACGTGCATCATACAGAGTGCAACACCTGACATATACACCTGACAAACACTGAATAAAAATACACAGGATTTAAAAACCAAAACACAGAATAGTCTCTTGTGTTGGTGCTGCGCTTGTGCTGTCAAAAGCAACAACCTGCAAAAAGATTTAAGTTTATTTCTACCAGCATAAATAAGGATTTGTATGGCACATACGCAACACGAACGAACAAAAATACTTTTATTTTCTGATCATATTGGGTGCCAAATTTATGGAGGTTTTTAGCGCGTTGATTATGTCCTGTTTGTTAGTTGTTGTTTTTTTCATTTTATCATATTTTCATGAACACAGGGTTGAAAATAATTTTAATTTCCTCATGATTTTTCATTTTGTTGTCATCAATGACGATTAAGAAATCCTTTGTCAACAAGCCATTTTGTTGCAGCCAATATACGCTGGTTAACCAAATGGCAGATCAGACAAAAAAAATTGATTCAAGCACTCTTTCCATGTTGTTGTTTGTAATGTAAAGATACGGCAGTCGCCTTTACTGTTGTCACCGTGACTCTTTTTTTAAGTTGGTGGAAAATAAACTAGAATCCCAAATTCTGTTGGTTTCTTTTTGGGCCTGTTTCTATTTTTGGATGTGCAATGAAAAACCACCCATTCACTTATGTTAATTAACATTGATTGTTAGTAAGTATAGTCAGCGGAAGAGGATGCTCACATTTGAATAAGTAATGGCTTATACGGGTTAAGTAATTCAATGTTAAAGCCTGATGTAAATTGCATTGATGTGAAATGTTGCAGGTTTGAAGTGCAGCCCCCCACAGAACAGCAGCACACGCGCGGTTACAGGAACTGGAACCCACCGTTACTCGGCAACTTGCCTGATGACTTCTTGCGAATTTTGCCCCAGCAGTTAGACAGTATACAGGTGCAGAAGTGGACATTCACCTTGTAAATTAAGCATGCTATTTTATTTTTTTAATTGTGATCGACTAAACTGTCATTTCTGCTTCATAATTGTTTGCTGGTCGAGTACCTGTCCTTTAATTTTCTCTTAAACGCCCCCATTCTGTGTCTCTCTATTGTGTTTGTTTCTTCAGAGCTCTCAAAGCAGTGTGCAAGAGCCATCGTCCTCCACAGCGTCCTCACTGCATCAGCAGGCTGCCTGTGTCGCCGGAGCATCTGGAGCCTCTGAGCAGGAACGCAAGCTCAAACAGTACCTAGAAGATGAGCGCATCGCTCTCTTCCTCCAGAACGAGGAGTTCATGAAGGAGCTGCAGCGCAACCGCGAGTTTCTCGTCGCACTGGAACGAGGTGCACGTACTGTACTGTACACGATAAGCTATTTGCACAAGGACATTGTGGTATCTGTCAAAACATCTCCCATTGATTTTAATAAGAGCAGTGTGTAATGGACAACACACCCTCGATAGGGCAGAGCATTGCATGGAAATTACACTCCATAGTCTGTTTAAAAAAAGTTCACCAGAGTTTAACTTTTTAAAGATTATACTGTGACATGGACATCTATCAGCCAATAGGAGATGCCTGGGGCGGAGCTTCCATCATTCACGTCAATGTGGAGCAAGATGGAGGAGAAACTAATCGCAGTTGTCAGCTCACATCCAGAGCTGTACGATCCAACTGTCCAAATCTATAAAGACAGCTCAGATAGTACTGCAGTACTTCAGCAGTGCCCTATTGGGGGCCGTGATCTGAATGTTTTTTTTGTTTTTTTTGTTTTTTATGTAAACCTTAAGCAATTTGAGACCAATAGAGAAATTTCATGACTTTTCAGAAATCAGAACACGAAAAGGTCAGCCTTTTTATTTCTAACATGACATCCATGTTATCTGTTTTAGATCGACTGAAATATGAGTCAAAGAAATCCAAGTCAAGTCATTCATCAGCTGGCAACTCCACAGGTAAATATTCTTTACCTGCTCCTAATGGAGCCTGTGGTTGCATTTTGGTGTGCTTTTGCAGATGTGTGTGTGGTTTCGGTGTACAATGATTATAACCGTGGCATTTTTGTGACATAATACCATAGCTTTTTTAAATTGGAGGCCAAGTGCATTTTTAGTGACACTGCATGTTCTCCACATGGCAGGTGACCACTACACTCCTGGATCATTTGAGGCATGCACAGTGGTGTCAGATGATGCTCTGTTCAGAGACAAACTGAAGCACATGGGAAAATGTGAGAACCTCTTTCTTCTGGCCAAAGAATTCACAATTCCAAAAGTACAGTACAATCCATTTCTAATGTAACATCTCTTCCACAGCAACCAGGAAGAAACTGTTTGAGATCGCCAAAGGGTTTTCAGAAAAGACTAAACGAAGAAAGGCCAAAAGAAGGACCCTTTTGAGGCATCATTCGTATCCTTCAAACGGCTCATTTCTGACACCAACATGGATTTTAAGATGACTAAATATGGCGTAAAAGGAATATCATGCAAAATTCTAATTGCAATCAACTTCCAATGTTATACATAGAAACAACTGTGTGTTCAGTGTTTCAGTTACACTTTGCTCATTTGGCTGGCACATTTATCCAAAGTGACCTACAAGTGAGACCAGATGCAATCCAGCATATAGCTGAGCAGTTGAGTGTTAAGGGCCTTACTCAAGGGAATTTAAACACGCAATCTTCTAATCATTATTGCAGAGCCTTAGCCGCTGTCTACCCTCAGTTCTGTCAGTACTGGTATACTCTGGAATTTTTTACAATAAATTAATCTAATCTATGATTTTTGACTCGATAACCACCCTGATGTTGCTGTTCAGTAAATTAATAGATAGTGTTTGCCTTAACTAGTCTCTCAGACTGGGCACTGCCAACTCCACGGCCAATCTACTGGATGATGTGGAGGGAAACCCTTGCGGTAAGAACGCTTGATTGTATTTTTGTGGCATTCTGAGCAGTGAACATAGACACATAAGCTAGAGTGAGCTGCAGGACAATGCAAGAACTTGTATAGGCCTGGACAGGAATAGTCACCTGGATTCAGTTGTTGGTTTAAAAAAATAAATAAATAAAAAACTGGTATTTTGTGGCTCTAGAGGGTTACCACATCAAAAATCAAACATGTTTTTCTAACCAATAATAAGTAGGGTATAGTTTCAACTCGCAGGCATCTAACTGTTCAACAGGTAAATATACATTAAACTGAGATACTAAATTATGCTGGTACAGGAGTCATTAAGAAAAAGAGCAGGATACACACTTTTTGGCAACACATAGCATATGGAGCCTTGTAATGCTGGAAACTAAGGCTGGATATGTGCGTCTCTGTTTAGAGGAGGAGAGTCAGCTCAGAAGATTGGCCATGCAGGAAGAGGAGCGGCCCCACAGGGAAGCCCTTTCATGGTGAGAGGTCATATTTCTTGGGGATTATCTGGTCAATTTTTATTTGAGGAATATATGTAGATGTAGAATGGGGTGTTTCTGGACCTTTTCTCTGTTTACTTAACCCATTTTAGGTAAGCATAAGTTAAAACAAATTTGCTTTTATGACCTGTTCAAGTTAATAGTTGGTTCATATACCTTGCATTTATTAACTAGGGTTATGACATACTGATGTTCCATTATTCAAGATGTCATTCATGTTTCTGTTTGTGTACTTCAGTCTGCCTTTAAAGGCATCTTGTCCACACCACCACATCTGGCTAGTTCAAACAGATATCATAGTCAATTGGTATACAAATATTGAAAAGGATGCAGCTGAACTGTAGATATGGGATAGATTTTGCTTGGCGAGACATTGTCTTTCTTGGAAAGGAAACTGCAAGACGGGAACATTCTTGATTCAGGTAGCTGAATTTCTGTTTCTGCCAAACTGCGTGAGTGAAATGTCTTTTTGTGGGGGGGTTCTTTCCCATCAGCCTTTATGTGCGTGTGTTTTATTTATTGACAGTCAAGCCGGAAAGTCTGCACACCCCTTTCACCTTCTCCACGTTTAATTACATTACAGACTTATTCTACAGTAG
>JAOUQW010000047.1:12457972-12471329 GCA_028565825.1 Olivaichthys viedmensis | reverse complement strand
TTGCTCAAGGGCCCAACAGTGGCAGCTTGGCAGAGCTGAGGCTTGAACCCACAACCTTCTGATCAGTAGTCCAGTGCCCTAACCACTGAGTCACCACTGCGCTGCACTATATATGAATAGTAGTTCAAATATGATATTAGGACGTTAGTTAGCTCATGGGTTTGACACTTTGGGGTTAGCGATATTATCAAAATATCGCATTGCGATACTTGGTACAGCATAAAGATCGCAATATTGTTTGAGTGCCTCCAAAAAGAGTCGTGCAACGCCTTCGAAAAAAACATGGGTTTAATGATATCTTTATTTAAAGACAATCTGATTGATTTAAAAAAAAAATTTATACTTTACTTCATGTTCCTCGTCATATTGTGCCAATGTGCATGATTAGTCAGTATTAATTACTTAAAAGATCTTGTTTAAAAAAAATAAAAAAAAAAAATCTTCTTCAAACCATTAAAATGCAAACCTTTTTGCCCACCGCTAAAGGTCTTCTAATTTCTGACTGTCACCATGCATGCCTGGGCACGAAATACATATGATCAACCAAATAGGCAAATATCAGCTCATTTTTCACAAGCCAGTCAAATTCTAAGTCCATCCATACATCCATACATTATTTCGCTCCCAAATATTCTGTTTCACTGCATCACATCACAGAAAGAAAACGCAGTATGATTTCTGTTTCACGCTGTCTTTAACCTTGCCTACAAAAACAAATGATGAAACGTGGAAAAGGAGTGTACATTAAACAGTTCGGTCCAAAAATATATTTTATTGTCCACTCAATTTCTTGGTACTGTGAGTAGCAATGGAGTCGGGCAGTGTTGCCACTGATCCCAGCGTTACTGTGATATCTCAGAAAAGTGTACACTCTTAGAAAAAAGGGTTCCTCGAGAGTTCTTCGGAATAGTTGTGGGTTCTTAGCTTCGTAAAAGGATTCAACTTGGAACCTTTTCTGATGAGGAAACACTTTGTTGCATGGTTCTACATAGAAGGGACAAACCGAGGAAACCTTTGGGGTGCTAGTTTTAACCTTTTTATTTTTAAGAATGTACAATGCAATTTTTTACAATATCGATATAGTGTATATATATGGCACGCCCGCTCCAGTGTCTGAGGCTAGACGGGTCCTCAGCAGGACTAGAGATATTATTTAAATACCACATACCTATCTATATAATTCTGTTTCTTTAACCTGTTACAATTTTTATTTGAGGTTTTACCTGCCTGCTTTGGTATTGGTTGAGCTTTATCATTCAGGCTTTACTCTTTCTATTAACTTTCCAGCAATGGCATCATGTTGGGAGGGTGTGTGTGTGTGTGTGTGTGTGTGTGTGTTTCAGCTTGACAGGACTCCTTCCTGGTTTCTGTGGTCAGATGTGTAGCTTTACCTACCTGCCCACTGCTTTTTGAAGGTGTATTTATATACTTCCTTCAAAACATGCAAACTACATCCAAATGACCTCCATTAAATTCATGGCTGTTGTATTTCAGACGGATCCTGCCCGTTGGTTTCTGTTCTTCTCAAACTGATTTGCAAAACCTATTGCTGGTATTTTTAACTGTTGGTTGTAAATCTGAGCCTCGGTGTACTATAAGGTGCAGCACAGGTCCTGTACTTAATTACCTTTTCAAACAAGAGGAGCCAGTGTCAGTTGAGACTGTGTACTATTCCTAATGAGACACGGGTACATTGCGACACTGTGTAAACCCTCCCTGAATGTGAAAGGAGAGCCAAAAGCTGTGGGTTCTCAACATTGTGTGTTCAAAGACAACACTTATGTGTTTACAGTCCCTCCCTCGGTTTGCATATCTGCTTTCTATATTGAGGAAAAGGGACATTAGATCCGCCTGGGTCAGTGGAAGCTGTGTCATATTGAAGTGCTCTGAAGATATTTTTAGGAGAGAAAGAATATAAATGTCCCTTTTGTGAAGACATAGTGCCTATCCTGTGATGAGTGTGCTGAGCTTTTCCTCTATCTAAAGCTCCTTTCAGCTTCTTTAAAGGCAGCCACCTTCTAACTGCTTACAAAACTGCCAAGTTCATCTGCATCAACACATCTAATTGCTGATAGGGTTTGTCATATTTTCATGCTTTTGAAACTGAGTTTTTGTAGAAAACCTCATGACGTAATGCTGCTCTCAGGCCTGTGTTACTGAGAAGCTCATTCAAGTATTTTTTTTTTCTTTCTCTTCAGTAATTTTTATAAACAGCTCTCATTCAAAGCGAACGATGCAGAGAGTCAGCCAAATGCTCATCACACTAATTGTTATGCAACTTTTTAAACTTTTGTCTCACTAGGCAAAATCAGGTGTGTTTCTCTATTTTCTTTAGATGGATATAATTCAAGAATAAATGAGCGTGGTTGGGAAATGAGAATCTCTGAAAGGATCGTAGATTGCTCATGATGTGGTAGTGTTCTTAGTTCGCTGTCTGCCTCTCCTCACCACATTTCTGAGCTGGCTGCTACATGCAAAATATGAGCGATCAACTAATAAGACAGCTGAGAAAAATGGGAGGGATTAATAAAAGAGGGCCAGAGATAGAAGACTCTACAGTAACATAATAATAAGATTAGAGAGTGGTGGGAATCTCTAAGGCCTCTTGATTCGATTCAATCTTGATTTTGATTGCCATAATGAGATTATAAATCGATGCATTTTTTATTTTTGACGACAGCGCACATTATGATCTTTTACCAGTCCCACCACTTGCTGCTTTTAAAACATATCATTTTCGGCCATCATGAAAAACATAAAGGCTTAATGAATTTCCATTTGGGCTGTCATCACGAACTGTACAGTTTGAATGATATTTTTGAATTTCAGAATATGTACATCTTCAAAGGCAATAAACATAATAATGACATATTTGAATGTCTCAGCTCTTTGTCATCTAACGCAAGTCTATTGAAACACTAATTTGCTAAATGACTCTTGTCACTTAATGCACAAAAAGAAGTCTGAGAAAAATGCATGTAATGTATGGCTTGTAAAACTATTTCTAATTACCTATATGTTTTCCTAATTAAATAGGAAAAGCGAACAACATATGTGATATGCTGCATGTACATGGTTAATTTCTTGCAGGCATTATTAGAGTCCCACTTTTTCTGTGTCTGAATCTTAAATGGCATAGGAAGCCATTTGGCATTTTTTTTCCTGTGTGAAGATGAGTTAAAGATGGTGGATGCTTCCATTGATCCTGGGCTTTCCTAAAAAAATGTAAAGTCAGTGATTAAAAAAAACCTTATTGTGTGCAAATAAACTTTGTTGTTTCAGATTAGGATCTTAGTTATTTGCAAGTATGATGTTGCTTTCTGATTTCCTTTTTTTATGGTATCCGAACACAGTGTTGCACTACTGCTAATGTTCACTCGGTTTGTGACAGTATAAAGTAGAAAGTTCGAGGCTCAGTAATGTTCGAATGCATTCAAGTACTAAATCTAACTAATACAGAACCTGCATCAAGTGTTTGAGGAAAGCTGGCAGGAGAACACACGGGCCTTTTTAATTGCTATACTCAATTACACTGACTGAATTCGCCAGAGAGCTGGGTTCTGATTGTGCACAAGTTCTGACTGTGTTTTCATGGATAGTGGAGTAAGTTGCCAGTATACATTTAGCATCATGTTTGCCCAGCCTCATTCCTGGAGGTCTTCCACCCTGCAGAGTTTAGTTCCAACCCTAATCTAACACATCTAATCCAGTTAATCAGGCCTTCAGCATCTGAATATTACAGCCAGGTGTGTTGGAAGTAAGACCTCCAGTAATGGGGTTGGGCACCTCTGATGTAAATTAATAATATCTATAAAGGAACAAAGAACACGAGCATTGGCTGTAAGACTGAGGGTGTATCCCAAGCGTTTCACAGAAAAGTTCGTATTTGAATTCATTGTAACAAGTCATGGTCTGGAAAGAAAACTGTTGAGAGTGTCGTTTGGACAGTGTGTGTGTGTGTGTGTGTGTGTATGCATGTATATATGCGCACATTGAAAATCCACCACCATGTTTCACTGTTGTTTTGATATACTGTGGTATCTCTCTTCTCTTCGTCTCTTTACATAAACCCTACATATAATGTAGATAGCTTTGATGTTCAGCTTCCTCCTGATGGTTTTTCATGTCATGCTTATGCATTTGTACTGCTGCATCGTATTAGGTCATATGTGTCATGATTCCTGTTACTGATGTAATGAGTGATTGTGGATGTGTCAGTCAAGACACGAATGTCAGCAAACAATGTCTGCCTTGGGTGTGAAAAGGTTTAGCTTAATCTTGAAAAACTTTGTGTTTCCACTTTAAGTTCTGATATTCTCGTAACAGTTTGCAGACGTGTCAGTTTCTGATTGCTTTATTTACCATATGTGTGTAGCCACATTGCTTTCATGTTAAAGATCAAGTTCATGTGTTAAGGAACTGCTACGTTTAAGGAACTGTACGGCTTATAACAGTGAGCGCTCACCAAAAAAAAAAAAAGGGTAACCATATCAAGTTTATTTTTATTCTCATCTCATCCATATGCATGTGTTTAGTGGTGCGAAATATTATGGACCATGGTGCAACACACAAGACAGTATAGAAATAGAAATAACATTTGAGGGAACGCTGCATTTGGCATGCTGCCATCTTGGATTTGCTTATTTAAGTATATCTTTAGTATGTTTGTTCATGTCTGTCTTATAGCCTGGTTGATTGTTAACGTGTAGTTCATGTAGCTCAGCGTCTGGATTTTGAGGGGTAGTTTGGGTGAAGTGTTTCTTCATGATTTCTCAAATTTGGAATTGTTGATAATTCTTCATATTTCTCTTTGGTACATTTGACCTCGGAGCAGAAACACCTGTTGAAATCGGTCTTTTACTTGGGTGACTTGTAAATAATCTGCGTTCCAAGGCCCTTCAGCTGATTATCTTGTAAATCCTGTTTACCTGTAACTGTCTGTGTTAGTCTTCGCCAAAACCCCTTGATCTGTAGGTGTAAAATTACTTTAAGGCCGGGTTCTCGTGTCCTGGAGGGATGTGGCAGCCATAATTTCCCTCAGAATGCTGCTCTCCATGCAGAACCAGTTACAGAAATAAACCCTTGAAAGCCCTTTACTGCGAATCCCATGCATTACAATCTTTTAGACTATAAATATCTCTCGTGAGAGAGGGTGTGATGAGTATATTTGCACATTAAATAAGGGTAAATAATCGCTTGTGGGTGTAAGGGAATTTATAGAGTGAGTGTTTGTTTGAATGCAAAGCAGTTTTTGAGGTGCATTTACAAAGTGTATATGAAAGGAAAGTTAACACAGTCTCAGAAGGTTAATAAGGTGGAGGATCACATGGGCCTCTAGATCAACTGTTCGTATCAGGAAATCCCCCATGTGGTTTTTCCGCAGCTCTTAGTCTGTCTTTTTCCCCCTTTCTTGTTTCTTTCGTTGCCTTTATCGTACTCTTCGCCTTTTTGTCTGCTCTTTTCCACAGATCATTTTTCCGTAGTAAAGACGTTAATGGTGATCAAGCACAACTGATGGTAGTTTTGGCAGGGGACTTTATGGAATCTATTCAGTCATGTCACTGCATTATAAAATGGTGAAATGGTGGTGGCTTTGAGAAGCTGTTTGAAGATTAGGAGGCACACTGAAACCCTCTGTGTTAACTACAATTCAAGCCTGTTTTCCATGCCTAATGTGCAGCAAGTTTATTTCACACATCAATTAAGGCTAATTAGAAGATACAGTACATTCCACTGTTGTATACAGGATTTTCCATGATGTTATACTGGTATTATTATAAACAATGGGAGTGGGTTGCTGTGCAGCTATCCTAGTCTGACATGTAGTAACGTGAGCCACCGGTGTCTACAATTACTCTCATCACCCATTACAACTGTGACGTTTCTCCCATGCATTTAATTCATTCTGTGACTCAGCCAATTAACATGAAATGGCCATGTTTGCCTTGCCTTGGTTGTTTTATTTCCGAGCAACACAAGAGCTTTTAACTGAATGAAGAGTTGAAGTTACACAGCACAACCCAATATCCCGCTAATGCTTCTGCGCTGTATACCTTACGCCGAAGCTGACTTTTTTTTCCTAATTAGCTCACAACCGATCATCCGGGAGCCATTGTGATTAACTGAATACCAACACTTGCCACGCTCTATTTGCACAGATAGATTTGGTGTGTGTCGTGTCTCTCGAGCCCCTCCATGATTAAGTGGCCGACTCCTTTTGTGCTCTTGTGTAAGGCTGCAGCTCCAGCAGACCATGGCTGACTGCGTTCTGTTGGCCCAGTGAAGCTCAGACAGTCTATTGTCAATCAGGCTCTTAAGTTAAGCAGGTGCCTATTAATCCTGCCCCCCCACCCCGGTTGCTGCCCCTTGAGAGGTGTAACGGAGAAGGCAGATGAGGAGGAAGATAGTCACTGAATACAGCAGCAGCCCCGCACATTGTGCCAGGCCGTGTTTGGTGCAAACTAACACCCCGCCGTGTGTGAGGTTCGCTCGTGGCTGAGCAGTGCATTAAATCAACCCAGGGCATCCTCGCAAGCAGCCAGCATGCCTCCTTCTACTGCTCCTCACCTGCTGAAACTTTAATGCTACTCATTACTCATCTGAACACAGCGCACATTAGAGCTGTCGGAACAAACTTCTCTGTTTGAATGTTAAATATCAGAATATTTACGTACTCAAAGGCAAAAAATCCACATTTGAATGTTTAAAATCCCATGTTTTACTTTTAGTCGCCTAACCTAAGTTTTAATTAAAAGGTTTCTTAAACTTTTTGGCTAAATTATTATTATTATTATTATTATTATTATTATTAAATGACTAAATGTAGGAAAAAAAGGTTTAAATAAATGAATGTCGTTTTTTTTGTTTGTCTTTGTTTTTTTAAACATATTGTTTTAATTTATGTATCGATTTTGTTTTTCTGAATAAATATAAAAAATGAACAGAATATGTACCCTAAAGGTGATTATGACATGTAAGTAGTTAACAATTCCTAACAGGCACTTATTGGAGTGAAATCTTTTTCTGTGGCTAAATCTCAAATGGCATTCTATCGGCCATGTAGTGCATTACGTAGGTTATCAAACGCCATATGCTATACCCTATATAGTGCGCATATACAGTGTAGTGAACAGGAAGCCATTTGGAATTCGGACTGACTGTGTGGGGGGGGGTGTTTAAAAAATATATAATTCCTGCATGAGGATGAATTGAACAGAAATCTGAAACATTAATGTTCAAGATAAGATAAGATGATATTGCTTCCTCGTGATTTTCTTTGCTTAAGAAATCAGCACAATTTTCATCTTTTTGTGGTTTAAGCAAAACGAATGCAGAAAAATTGTAGAAAAAACGAGTGTAGCACTACTGTTCTGCTAATCAAATGCAATTTTAAGTGAAATTTGAATGCAATTTTTAAAGGGATTTGACAGCCCTTTCAACACTGCAGAGGCTGTACTGATAGCAGTTTAACAGGGTGTGGTAAAAATAAAGGTAGGAATAAAAAAATTATTTGAGGGATTTGTATCATGCTAGGGGAGATGAGGCTGAAATGTATACGGTCATGACACAGTTTTCACCAACAAAAATCTGTCTCGCAGTGTTATTGCTGTTCAAATGGCTTCTGAAGTACCGAGAGCTTGGCTGATTGGGGCTTTGAGGGTGCCTGATGCAGTACTCTTATGTCTTTTTGTGCGTGAAACTATGCTTTCCGGCCTGTGGTTCATCTGGCAGCTGTGTGAGTAGACGGAGGTCTCGGTCTTCCTGCTGCTGCTCATTTGTCATGGGTACAGAAAAGACAGGTCAGACTTGCTTACCATAATAACTGCTATCTATTTATGGGTTGCTCTGCGTACTGTTAGGAGGGCATCCAAATCAGGAAGACAGGTGGAGCCACAGCAGAGTGTTATTAGGAAAGTCTTGGTTATTTATTTCCTAACTTACTCCACAGTTAGTCACAGTCAACTCCCGTTATTTAAGGTATGTTGCCTAACATGGTAGATTTTCAGTTTGAGCAGCAGAATGCTTGTGCATAATAAACTCATGGACTCCGATAAAAAAATGTGCAGGGTCTGAGCTAGTTGAGCTATTCAGGGACCTGAAATCGTTAAATGTTGTTTTGGCTAATGTTTCTTTAAGCAACCCAATGAACCTTGTTCTTGCATCAACCCATTTTATAACTTGCAAATAACCACATGTATAGGCTTTACTCTCTCTCTCTCTCTCTCTCTCTTTTCTCTCTCACACGCGGATGCACACACAGAGACAGCAAGAGCAGCAGCGGCTTTCACCCACATTTTGACACTGACGTCATTCATTGGGGATTTTCTAAGCTCTGGGCCTCACATCTTTCTTAGTGTTTTTGCATGCTAGGTTGTTTGCACACAGAAATGTTTGACAATAAACTTGCAGTTGAATATAATTTGTCACACAAATGTATCACAATTTCAGTCTTTCCTACTTTCTTAACATGCGTGTGACTAGTCATTTTGAAACAATTTTGTTTCATTTTGAAAGTTTTATAATGAGACATACTCGCGCTACCCACCTACATGCTTCATTCTCTTTTTTTGTACTTTTTACCTCATTTTCTCCCAATTAAGTTGTTGCCGGTTCTCATCCACTAGCTAGCAATCATAACATTTAGCAGTCTGGACAGCTGACCGTCCTCTTCTGTATACAAGAGCTAGCGGATGCTCGGCTATTGATTGGCTATTGTCGCTCTGACCAACGAGGAAGAGAGCAATGCCATCCTCTCACCCAGAGAACAGGGCTGATTATGCTCTCTTGGACTCCCAGTCACAGATGGCTATGGCGTTGTCAGGATTTGAACTTTCAATCTTTCGATGTTATGGTGTTGCTCCACACGGCCTTCAGGTTTCTGCTGGCTATTTGATGTTCTAACATTTAGTCCATACTCTTTGACTTTGTCAGGGCCCCCAACCGCATTGCATCCAGTACAGCTGACCAAGCCTGCAAATTTCAGTCTTTATGACCGTTTCTGATTTGAGACTTCTGTTGTTACTCACTCACTGGACCAATCATTGGATCACTGCAGTATAGTAAAAAATCCAACCAGTAAGGCTTACTCTCATTAGGATCAGCTTCATTATGACATGGGACACAGGGTGTCTTCACAGCATGGTTATCAGGTGCTTACAGGTGGTTATGGTTTCAGACTATCGGGTAAGAGTTGAGTGTCCATCTTGCCACCTGTCTGGGAAGTGGACTACTTCTAGTGATGCCATAGTGACGGAGTTGATGAGGAAAGTAACCAAATGAATGTAGAAAGCAAGAGGAAAAAAATTTCATGTTTGGTTCTTTGACAGATCTTTGTGGTCTGTGTGTTTCTGCTCCCTGTAGGTGAAACTGGTGAAGTACATCAGCAAGCAACTTCAGTGTAAGCAGAGAGTTCCCGTGTGTGAGCAATCGGCAGCCCTCAGCTCATATCCACACCTAGTGGACTGGCTGCACACCATTAGTCTCAGGCCTGAGCTCATAAAGGTACTGTTTCTGTGTATGTGTGTGCATAATTGTGTACCTATACTTCTGTTAATTGTGTTACGTCCTTCTGTGTTTGGTGCGTTTTCTTGAATGAATACAGATTGCTTATTTTTCCCTTGTTTGATTCTTTCTTTTTTTTCCAGCAATGTTTCCTATAGTTGCAATAAATATTACATTAGCAAATGTATACTATCAATTTAATAACATGAATTTCCAAGCAGCACTTGTTTAAAAAAAAAAAAAAAAAAGTGACAAGGCATGTTTACACTATCTGTTGGTTAGTTGGAGTTAGGCAGTGTCAGTTACAGGGTTTCCCCTAGAAATATTTTAAACCGTAAGCGTCATTGGTTGTTCGCGGAAGTGGAGGATGCACATAACTTTAACCATGACAGCAGACCTCTGAATTCTGTTTTAGCTGTTCTATTGCGGTGGCGTTCCAATGTTAATCAGTATAGTCAGTATACCAGTATACCTGCCATGTTCAGCAAGCAGCGTCGCTACAGTCACGTGCACACTAAACTTATTTTTACGCCTTGAGTCTATATTTGGCTGCTTGTTGTGTGCAGCGTGCTTGGGGTTTCTAGCTACAACCACTATCCTATATTGTGCAGTCTTGGCCCATAATCAAAACTGCACATGAGCTATTTCTCAACTTGTAGTCCTGCTACAGCAGCACTCCCCCTTAATAAGCAGTTGACCTTAATAACAAACTTTGTGAAAGCGCTATTTGCACTCTCTTAGCAGGTTAGCTGTTAAAAACAGATACAAAGCTGAGTGGTCTGTTGTTATGGTTACAATATGCACATCG
Source organism: Olivaichthys viedmensis (assembly GCA_028565825.1). Lineage (NCBI taxonomy): Eukaryota > Metazoa > Chordata > Actinopteri > Siluriformes > Diplomystidae > Olivaichthys > Olivaichthys viedmensis. The sequence continues at coordinate 12,461,020 of JAOUQW010000047.1, read as the reverse complement.
CATGAGCTGCTTTTTTTTCTTCTTCAGATTGGCTCAAAAAGCGCTCTTTTTCTTCTCAAAAAGTGCTACTTGTTTAATTTAATAACTATCTATCATCCACTAAAACATGAGACTGGAAGCAACATGAATTGATGATAAATTAATAAATTTAACCCAGGAGGCATGTGAGTTTGATAGGGGAAACATTTGGATATATTAAAGAAGCAGTTTGTAATTTTTAGAGCCCTCTTCTGCCTGCGAGGTGAATTGCAATTGCAATTAAAACACTGAAAAGCCTTCCCCTTCCCCTCCCCTAGATGACCCCACACCCTCTGTTGAAATTGCGTACGCCTCATAAGTTGCCTTTTAGGAAAAAGTAGCAGAGCTAAGCAGCTTTGCTTTGGCTAGGGGCAGAGCTAGTTTCTGGTCCATGAAAATGCAAACAGAAGCCTAAGACAAAGAAACTGGCAAGATCCATTGCATAGCAGTATTGTGAATTACAATTTTTCTAAGCTATATTTGAAATGATATGATTGCTGAAGGTCTAGAAAGACTTTAGAAAACGTTGCATCTTGAACGAGAAAGAGGTAGCAGGATTTGAGTTTTTAGATTTAAATATCAATAAAAGAAACCAAGAAAACCAGTGTATAAAAGATGCATGTTTTGTAATTTATTGTAAAAGTAAAGTTAAATTGTAATTGGACCATGAGACATGAATAACCTCTGACCCTTTTCTAAGTTAAACACAGAGTGTCGGTATATATGAAAAGGGCTGAGGTAGAGAGACACAGAGAGACATGATGAGAGAGAGAGAGTGCAGGAGTGTTGGTGTATAGCTCTGTGAAGAGTCGCGCTACGTGGTGTTGAATATTCGGTGATGATATTCCAGTCCCCCGTGGGCTCTCGCACCCGATCTGACTCCTAATCCTAGAATGTGTCGAGTCAGCCTCTCTGTCCTACTCGCTTCACTCACTCTATTTTTACTCCCCTCCACACCACCCGAGCCCTGGCCTGTGTGGTCACACATAACACACTCAACTGGCCAGAACAGGATTCCACTTGGACTGGGCGACACACGGCCTTGTCTACCTTCATAAGATAAAAACAAACAGAAATAGGTGCAAGAGGAGGAGAAGACTGAGCAAGGTAGAGTAACGGACCGAAAGAGTGAAAACTCAGAATTACGGCCTGAGTTTTGCCCCAAAAGGAGGCGGTTGAGGATTCATGATGCCAAGCATGTGATTATCTGTACGTATGCACCATTTCGGACACTGCGGTTGAACAGGTTGCACAGCTTGCATATCTATGTTTTTGCATGTATATCTTTCTACAGGTGTATGTTGTCAACAAGGTGTTAACCTTTTTACATGTGCATGTTCCCTTGACTCTATGTCAGTGCTGTGTTTGTCGACATAAATAGCTTGTTGCCGTTCCTTTTGTAGGCTCAACAAAGGCTATTCTTCATCTCTGGGCTCCATGATTCACAGGGTAGGAATGCATGCATGCGACTGGGGACCCACATGGGGCCACATAGAACCGTTCTTTCTCTCTCAGGCCGCTCAGTAGAGGACTAATGCTGGAGGCTTCAGTATCCGCAGCATAACTAATGTGCAGTGTGAGTGTCCAAAGGCGCCATTGATGTTCTCAGGAAGCACAAAGGAATGTCCTTTGGGGCAGACAAGATCAGACTGGCTCTCTGAAAAGAATTTGCATGATTGGATAGTTTAGGGAAATGGACGTTTTGTAAACATTTGTACGCAGACGCACTATGCTTTCTAGTATATTCAGTACTAACAGGAATCATCTCTCTCTGCCGCACCCCTACACTGTTACCTAACAATGTAGGTTATGTAACAATTTCTCTAATCAATAGATCATATCAGTGATAAATATTGCTGTCATTTGGATGCTCCAAGAATAGCAGAGGGCAGGAGGGTTTTCACACCCATTTCAGTGTTTGAACAGGTTTAGTTTTCTGCAAGTTGTCATTGCAAAGTTCTGCAGTTTTGGTTAGCTGCAGTACGAACACCATGTGCGACACACCATATTCCAGGAAATGAAGGAAAGCGGTTACAACAGTACTGTCATTTGAATCCTTTGAAAATTCTGAGTTATCATGACTCATCTGTGGTGCGTACTGTAAGTAACTAGACTTGCCATTGCTCAATCCTAGGTCAGGAAAAGAATGGGTCAACAGGGGGACAACTTCAGTCCGCTGTTCTAAAACAAGACCTCATATTTAATTTACATAAAAGTCTCTTCGGTAAAGGTATTCAATGTTCAAATGTGAAGTTGAGTAGGTACGGTAACATTTGGCATCATGGAAACAAGTAGTTCAATTTATGCCCAATAGAACGACATTTGAGATTCAGCCACAAAAGCGAGTACCGTAAGTGCCTGCTGGAAATGAACTGGTTATGTTTTATTAACACATACTTTGCTTTTATATTCATAACCCACATTAAAGCGATGCAAGAACCATTTAGCCAGAAAGTGTAGGAAATGTGTTTCGATAGACTAACATTAGGTGCCTAAAATTAGAATTTGGGATCTTAAACATTTGAGTGTGGATTTTGCCTTTTGAATATGTAACGTAATGAAAATTCAAACAGTGAAATTTGTTCTGACGCCCCTATTTGGGATCCCAGTATTTGGGATACTGAACAGGATACTTCATCAAAAAGAGGAGTCACTACAAGAGGAACATTATCAGTTTACAATTTTGTGGCATGTTTAGTAGTTGCCTGCTAACTGATCAACTACTTATCTAGGTAACTCTGAATCCATTTACACATGGCCCATTCAGTGCTCACATCCTGTGTATCCACAGGAAGAAAGGCTTCTCTTAAGGAAGGAACATGTGTTGAAAGAGGTGGTCTGACCCCGAGCTTTGCTTCCTGTGCTTTAGCCTTCTCTCCTTTTCCTTTCTTCAGTGGCCTTATATGGGACCACTTATTTACAGCACAAAGAATAGAATAGAATGCTCCTTTACTGTCACATATACAAGTACAGTACAGTGAAATTGATTCTTCACATATCCCAGCATGTTGGTAAGCTGGGGTCAGAGCG
>JAOUQW010000047.1:12442779-12454814 GCA_028565825.1 Olivaichthys viedmensis | reverse complement strand
CAACAGTGGCAGCTTGGTGGAGCTGAGGCTTGAACCCACGACCTTCTGATCAGTAGCCCAGTGCCCTAATCACTGAGCCACCACTGCCCTTGGGATCAACCATGCAGAAATGTTCAGTGCCATGTCTAACAGGAAGCTAAACGAACTAACCCCCCCTCCCACACACACACACACCTATCACATTAACTCTGAACTGAATTATAGCAATTAGACATGTTAATACATGTGTCATTATAGCAAAGAGACGTCAGAGATCTTGTTTGAGCCTGAGTTTTGAGGTAGGCAATTCACTGTGATTGTTCCGGGTTGTGTGGAATTGTAGTGGAGCAACACCAGAGAATGAAGGATGATCACATCTAACAGGAAACACGTGCAGTGCACACTCACTGTGTGGTTTAGGTGTGGAGATTGGGAGACGTACAGTTGGTGATAGAAAGATCAGACATGATGGCCAGAAGACACATAGATTGAAAGAGTGAGACAGAACAAATACATGAAGTGAGAGAGAGAGAAACAGGAAGTGGGAGAGTGAGATAGAAAGAGCACATTAATTGAGAGAATAATGGAGGGAGAGAGAGAGATACACAGAGTGAAGTGCGAAATTGCGTAATAGAGACAGGTAGGTACAAAGACAGAAAGTGTATGTGATGTGAAAGAGACAGAGTAATGAACACACACACACACAGAGACAGAGAGAGAGAGAGAGAGAGAGAGAGAGAAAGCACATGAAGTTGGGGGCAGTTCTGAGAAAAGAAGGAGGGAAAGACTGTTTGGAGAGGGAGGTGCCTGAGTGGAAGTGTGCTGCTCTCTCACTCTGACTGCCCTCCGAAGGGACACTGAGATCTTGTTAACGTCTCTGGGAGATGATATATGGGAAAGGATTACTTCAGACCTAACTTTTTAATGGTAAGATATTCTTTTAACTTACACTGCTTGTCCTCACATCCTTTCTAAGCGGCACATGTGGACTCCTTCGGTTATTTTCTTCTCTGATGTTCTGGTTTCCTGCTTGTGTGTCTCTCTCCGGGCTTGTAGAGGATGCGTGCAGTATTAGCTCCTGCAGTAAGCTGTGAACTCCCTGTTTTTACACGCCACACACTCGTAATGACTGAGAGTTCAGGGTGTTCTAGTCCAGGCTGATCTGGGATTTGACACCACACGACTGTACTTTTTTTAAGAGGTCCTACATATGACAAGTTGTAAGTCAGTTTGTGTTTGTCAGTATGGTGTTCTGCAAATCGGCTCATTGAGGCAAGAAGGAATTTAACAGCAGTTTCAGGTGAAACTCTGTGTCAGGTGGCAGACAGGGAGGAACCCTTTATCAGTCATGTTTGTAGCCCTGACTGTTTAATGATTTGTGAACGGTGCTTTCCTTAGTGCTCATAATTGCAGTGTGTAAATGTGTGTTTGTGTGAGTGTGTGTGGGGGGTTCTGTTTATGGATCATACTTGTTTCCTGATCTTGTGCTTGGTGTACACTTGAGTATCATTCCCAATCTTGCGTCAACACAAATCACAGGCAGGAAAGACATGTCCAGACACCATCTTGGCATAGGTATGTGTCAAGCCCTTTTATACTCAGTGTGTTTTCTGCCCTGGCTTGTCTGTCCTACTGCTTTAACAAATGCAAAATTACATAAACATCTTTATTGCTTAGAAAAATAGATCGAAAAAATACTCAGGTTGTGCGAGATATATTTGAACATTGGTATCAAAACGGTGTCCAATTATATATTCTATGTATCCTCAGTTCTTCTCCTCTGAGTGCATGTATATGTGTATATGTCTATCTACATGTGCTCTCTTTTGCTGTCCTGTTACCTGTTAATGCAATTGAAGACCCATGTTTCTTCGAAACTGAAGTCTTTCAGCACTTGCAGTTCTCTCGGCTCCTTTAACAGTTACATGCTTGTATTGTGTTCTGCCACATTTGCAAGTCCCTTTGGATAAAATCGTCTGCCAAATGAATACGTTTAAATGTAAATATGGAACTGTCTGCCACATAGCACTAGCACTATTTCATTTTTGTTTGATGGCTTGTGCTTTTCTTGGCATGTCTCCTTATTCGAATGATAATCAGGTGTTCTAAGAATGGTGCATTGAGTGTGGTTTGTATTAAGTGGGATGCATTTTTGTATTTAGTGGAATGATTGGTCATGATTGGATATCCTGCAACTGGCAGCACTTTGACTGGATGTGATGTGATCAAACCACAACAATTAAGCTCACAAATTTGGAGTTTTGGATTTTAACATGAATTCTAAAATTCTTCCAATTTTAATCCAAATATTTAGAGTGCAAGTTTTTTCTCTAATAGTGCTGCGATTTTTGGAGGCTGGACGAGAGCAGGCACTTGGTTCATCTATCTGGGCTCCTCATGGTCCTTTCTGGCTTTTGTCCATAAGGGACAATTTCCATACTGATTCCTGGAAATGAGTTTTCCCAGTTCTGTGAGAAATGCTGCAATCTCTCCCTTTGTCTCGAAGTAGGTGGTGTGTATTGTCGGTATTTTTCCACACACACACAACAAAAACTGACACAATTGCCTTCAGACTTAAACCACACACACATGCATTTAGTCACACACACGCACAGATATAAACACACACACACTTGTACTGCACATACTGTGCCAATAAAACAGCAGTCGCTAGGTGGTTCCCCAGACCCACACACACACGTAGCACTTTGCATAGCGTATTTAATTTTAACAACCAACAGGAACAAAAATAACAACATGATGCTTAAAATAGGTCCTCCTCCACTTCCACCATATAGGTTTTTTTTTTGTTTGTTTTTTTTTCTCCAAAATACCCATAATAAAATCTGTACAGAATCAAGAGAAGTATCTATACTGGATACACTTTTATGGTTAAAGGTCCTTTATCTTATTATTTTCAGGCATTTTTGTGTTATTTCTGAGTGTCTATGAAACACATCTGAGATTTTTCTTTACTCTGAAAATGATGCCTATACATTTTTAATAAATTGTTGTAGAGTGCCTTTCTCTGCCTCTCTTTAACTCGCAGCCCATTTTCATTGAGACCCACCACTACTCATTAATATTCGAAAAGCAGATCCCCAATTTTCATTAGTATTCATTAGCTGCTAATAGCCTTCTCAATTAGGGGAGAGGCATTTTGCATGTCATTACAAGTAGGCGTTCTTTGAATTAAGTATGTTGTGAACTGTTGCAGTTTCAAACCTAAACAAAAAATACATTGATTCCTTATTTAATGTTATAAAACACACAGAGATATATCAAATGCTTGCAGTCATACTGACCTGTTTTCTTAACGCTGTCCTGAGAGAGAAGCTGTTCTCATTTAAGTTGGGAGAGCAGTTGGAGGATTGCCAAAAAACAAAAACTTTATTCAGAGATTATAGACAGTTTTGCGTTTGGGAACAAATGAAGGGATTTATTTACCACGTTGCAGCAGGAATGGTATGTTTTTCCACCTCTTTTCACTTGAACCACCATGAGCCAATCACAGTGAGTTATTCGAATGCCTCTCGTGATACCTAGTAATTTTGAATGGGATGTAAAACAAGAACTTCACGAGGTACAGATTTCACATTTTCTCAGTGTTGCTGAAACTTCTTATAGTCTAGAAACCATGAAAAAAAAAACAGGAACAAGTCTATTTTCAAAGTATAGGCTAGTGTTCAAGAAAACTTCCACAGTCCTATAGTGTTCTTGTCTGACTGATTTGCTCCATTTATTTTGAATGACCAATAACGGTTACTACAGTACTTTTACAGTACTTCAGTCCCATAACCCTCCAAACCAAAAAAATATAGAAACAAGCATGCAAAATTTGGCTATGTGAGCCCTTTAACCTCCTTTAAATTTGAAAATAGTTGAGAGAATTGTTTAGAATATTTTAGTGTGCTGGACAGACATTTCTCAGTTGAGTAGACATTCAAAAATTCAAACAGTCAAGCATTCAGGGCTATGAGAAAACTTCACTAGTAGTTTTATCACAGAGATCTTACTGACCACAGACATGCTGTTGCCAGGCAGTGTCTATACCCAGCACGTTTAAGTGCGTGTGTGTGAGAGTGGGGGTAGCGGCAGCGGCGGCTGCCTGTGTGTGTGTGTGATGATGAGCTGACGCCAGGGAGACGCGAGTGCACAGGAATTCACTTTGGGCAGGGGGACAGATGGAGACAGACAGACAGATGGACAGACTGGGTGGGGGAAAAAGACTAGTTACCGGAATAGTGCTAACTCTGTGTACACTGCCGGCAGCCTGAGTTTTGTGTGGGGGACTGAAGGACGGCGACCTATATCTATATCAGACTTTACTGAATCGCTCTCATCAGCACACAGAGAGGGCCTTTCTCTATCTCTGATGGCCACACAGAGGATGACTGCTCAAAGGGAGCCTTGTTGATCATAGTTGGTCATCCCTTTTTCTTTTCCATGAAGGTTGTTGTGGGTAAAGGAAATGGGACAGATACCGACTAGCTGTATCAGTTGTATCTGCTGTATTCAGCCCTGGGGCCACAGAGTGAACAGGCTGAAGAGAGTGGTACATCTGCCTTGTCACCTTGCTGATGTATTTTCTATCATTCTTTCGAAGCTGATGCATACACCTCACCTCCTCTTCCTGAGCTTTGATCTTCTGTTAAATGACTTTCTATAACAAGCTGCTTGCTTGGCAGATATAGTTTTTAAATTTGAAAACTTAATGTGCTGTAAGCTGTCAAATAGGGAGTTACCTGTTACTTTAATAAATAAGGTTTTTTAATTTGGTTGAAATTAATATGGGCCAAAATATCCAGAAATTGAGGATCTCTCTCTCACTTTGTTTGTTTATCTCTTTCTCTCTCGCAGGCAGTACCAGCGAATCTGTCTCTGGATGCGTTGCTGCATATGTCTGGTTCTCAGGTGCAGGAGACCATGAGGAAACTGGGCTCCAGTGCTGATGAGTGCTCCCGCATCACTGCTGCCCTCTCCTGTCTCAAGAGCACCACTAACACAGGTCAGTCCTCCACCTCCAGCTCTGGGCCATGGGCAGGTGGGTCTTACTTGCCGTTTGATTAGTAGCAGATTACTGGCAGGCCACGTGGCTCATCGTACAAAAGAGTGGAATATTTTCAAGCTAGGCATTTAAGAGAAGATACATTTTCCCAGCTTCCAGTCCATAATGAGAATATAACAGAGCTGTAGTAATGTTAACTTTTAAATGGAGGTAAAAGACCCAGTCACCCTAGAGTCTAGAATCAGGCATAGGTATTTAATTTATTTAGACTTATAGTCTCTTGTAGTTTTTATAATTTTTTTATTCTCTAGGATTAATGTATTGCCACACTTAGCTAGTTTGCTGGCCTGCAGTAATGGTGGCCAGGGACCCAAACAAAGTTATGTCTCATGCTCAATAGGAGGTAGACAGTGGCCCGTCATGGATTCATGTTTAACGTAAAAAGCTATAGGCCTATTTAATTTCTTGTGCCTATCACTACTGCCTACCGAAGACCGTCACAAAGGCGAGCCGGACAGTGTGTGTGTATTTTATCTAACCGTGGTGCCTCTGCTGTAGGGCGGGAGCTCAAAGACGACGGAATTCCCTGGATCGTAGAATCTGCCCGCTGTGACATTAATACTTCGTTCTCGGCTAATCAGCTCTCCTGCTCCACTCAAATCCCACGGCCCTACAGCCCAAACCCAGCCATTCGGGTCCCCGTCACCCCCTTGGTGCCCAACAGCCAGCGCTCTGTCTCTGTTTCTGCTGTAACATCTCTGAACTGCCCAATTGGACCCCATATGACCCCATCGTTGAACGGACTAGGCGACCCTTTTTACCCCTCACCCCAGCTGCTACGGCGCCCAATGGGACAGGTATCGACTCTGCCCCCGACACCATCCACTATTAGGAATGAGCTCCTGAAGACCCCCAACACACCGCCACCACCCTCCAAGCTGCGCCAGCTTTTCCCCGCCTTGCCTCGCAGCAAGAGCCAAACACAGCTGGCCAACCGCACGGATGAGCTTGCACACAACAAGTAGGTCCAACAGTGTGAAAAGTGAATTTCACCATGTACAATGTCATGTTGTAATGTGTAGATCCTTTATGTGCTCTGTATTTGCTCATTTTGGTGTGTCCCCACCTGTTAGGTTAAGTGGAAGTTACTGCTTAGAGAACCTTACTTTGAAAATCAAGGCAGATACGTTTGAGTTCCCTCAAGTTTGAATTAAGGACATATCATTTTCAGTCAATTTGTTTTATTTATTTATTTTTTGTCTTTTGTTTTATTCCCTTTGTAACTGTTATCTAGCTTCCACAATGATGTTGACAGTCAACACGGGCTGTTAAATTAAAAATTGCATTATTTAGTATGAATTAAATATTTAGTATTTGAATGCATTAGAATATTAATGAACGCTACACTAAGCATTCTAATTCAATACACCATGAAAGGTGAAAATTGTCACTTTCTTAAGCAAACAAAATGCCATAATTGACATTCATTTATTCAGACCCATTTTCAAGTGAAACAAAAAAGGGTTGTTTGGGCAGAAAGTTTAGGAAAGGTGTGTTTTAAATAGTGAGATTCATTCTGACAGCACTAGTCCACACACAACACCCAGCCCTTTCCACATCTCATCTACATGTGGTAGGTACACGAACGTCCAAACTCCAAGAAGGTGTAACTCAGTCAAGAGAGCCTCAGATTGGCTAAAAGGTTGAATGTTGGTCACGCATGTTCAGTGTCGCAGAGCACACTCTCACATTACAGTAACACGCTGCGTCTATAAGCTAAGACCAGTGTGCATGATGTCATATGAGTGTGTCATAACACACACTCTTGGAAGAATGCCAGAATCCCCACCCTTCCATCACCACATCGATCTTCTGCATTTCTCGCCAGTGTCATACTGAGGCCAACTTAGCTCAGACTCTGCAGCGTCCAGAAGAAGTGGGTCACTGGCTGCTCTCGCTCTGTGCCAAAGGTCATTGTCAGGAAAGGAACTGATGCGTCAAAAGTGTCTTACTGCCAGTAACTTGAGCTTCGGTCTGGAGTTCTAAATTCTTCTAAGTTCTAAAGTCTAGTATCCCATAATGCAGTTTACTGATTCTGTTTATAATATTTTATTCTACATTCTCGTTAAGAATAGAATAGCATGCTTTTTATTGTCACGTATACATATACAAGTACAGTACAGTGAAATTAATTCTTCGCATATCCCAGCATGTTGGTAGGCTGGGGTCAGAGCGCAGGGTCAGCCATGATACAGCGCCCCTAGAGGGTTAAGGGCCTTGCTCAAGGGCCCAACAGTGGCAGCTTGGTGGAGTTAAGGCTTGAACCCATGACCTTCTGATCAGTAGCCCACTGCCCCAACCACTGAGCCACCACTGCCCCTGTAGTTAAGTTAAGTCAGCCAAAATAACCTTGTTTGCTCAATAGTACCCACTAATATCTTCGTGAAGTGTAGCTTCAGATCGGTCAGGAGGACATTGTAAGCCATGCTTGATTATATTGGTCAGTTTAATGTCTGGTAGATTTCTGGGTAATGCAGTTTCTCCTCTCCTGTGCTCTGCAGGAATGGAAAGAAGAATAAGGTGCTTGTAAATGTGCAGGTGCCAGATGTGAGGAATGGCTATGAGGATTTGCCATCATGCTCGCCACTGCTCTCTGCCCGCTCGCCACACACTCTTTCCAACACGCGCATCCTTCTGGAAAGTCCAGCACTGAAAGGTAGATCCACTTCTGACATGGCAGCTTATGGAAAGCACAGTTTTTGTTGGTTTCCATGTCGGTTTTCTTTCCCACTCACTGACTGGACCTTTTTGTGATTCTAGTAGACCAAGGAAGGTCTCCACAGACCATGCGGAGAGATTTTGGTCTTACAATCACACACAGGTGAGACAATCTGAACCTTTTTGCTCATCCTACCATGCAGATAAATGATGAAGGAAGAACGAAAGAAATCTATTTCAAAGAATTCTTTAGAGAAGGTTAAAATAGACTTCAAAATAGATGTATTTAGTTCTTCTTTCATTTGCATTGGCTAGAGAAAAATGACTTTTAAGTTTTATATTTTCTTTGCCCTTAAAGATTTTCCACCAAGTCATGGTTCTCTCAGACATGCGCGGTGTGTCGGAAGAACATGGTGTTCGGTGTAAAGTGCAAACACTGCAAGTAAGTCAGCATGAGCACCCTAGCATTACATCCACACCTGGTTACGATGTACAGAATCCGCTAACGACTCTTCTCACCTTCAGGTTAAAGTGCCACAACAAGTGTACCAAAGAAGCACCTCAGTGCCAGATATTTCCAAGTACGATTTCATGCCATGTTCATGAAAAACCCAAATAATTTTTTTTCCCCTCACACTGATCGGTATTTCAGCGATGCTTGTGTTTTTGTTCTTTCTAGTTAAGAAAATGAGGAGAACAGAGTCTGTTCCGTCAGACATCAATAACCAGGTGGAACAACTACCACCAACTACACAATTTGGCACATTACCAAAGACATTAAACAAAAAGGTAAGCGTGACAAGTCCCAGAGATATACTCTGTGTGTGTGTGTGTGTGTGTGTGTGTGTGTATATATATATAATCTCAGATATATATATATATATAATTTATAATTGCTCTTCCCCATAGGACCTGCCTCCACCTGTAAGTCATCCAGACTCCAGCAGTAACCCCTCTTCCACCACCTCCTCCACACCTTCCTCACCTGCCTTCAGCTCAAGCAACCCCCCAAGTTCCACGCCACCTGCAAACCCCTCTCCAAAAGGGCCCGCTGATGCCAGTTTTCACTTTCCAGGTCAGTGACATTAACAAACACACTCCCTTTTAATCTTACCTTCAGACAAGCTTTACATTTTCAAATATTGCTTTTCTTCAACAACTGGATGGGTAAGGTCAGATTACCTCATTTTGCTCCAAAATGATCTTTCAATCATTTCTCTTCTCTATTTAACCTGGTTTTCTTGTCGGACAGATAGATGGACAGACTTTATGCTGCTGTTACACTCTTGTGTGTATAATACAAAACCTGTACATACAGAGTGGATACAGTAGACAAAGTCTGCAATAGGCAAGGCAATACAGAGTGCGAAAAATAAATGACAATTTTTTTTAACACACATTGAACCAAAAGCCAGAGGTCTTTCTCTAACCGATCTTTCCTTTCTTATCCTTTGTTTGGGTGGTTTTCTTTCCATTCTGTCCTGATCATTAGCTTCCTGCTACTATCAGCTCAGACAACAGTTTATCTTCCCTGGTGAGTTAACACTGTCCCTATAACTCTGTTTCAGACCTTTCCAAAGACTAACACACTGCAAAACATAAAATGCTTTGTTGGGTTGCTACAGCCAATGAATTTTTTGTGTGACAATATGCTGAGTGCTTTAGTGTGCTACTTTGTACACAGTTGTGAAGTGGTGCATGGTGTCTAATGCCACCTTCTGGACACTGAGCAAAGACACTAAAATCAAGATATCAATAAAGCAATACATCAGAGTAGATATGCTTTAAAGTCAAACAGGCTTTGTGGCATAATTAAGGTTTGTTACTGATTGGCCAAAATATAACAAAACTACATTTTACAGTTTATTTAGCATACATTTAGTGCTGGAAATCAATGATTTAGCCAGTCTTCTTTCTTTTTAGTTCCTAAGTGCCAACTGTAAAAATAAGTGCAAGTAAAATATATTTTACCAGGTAACAAGAAGTAGTACTATTATCAGCTATTGAGAAGTTAAACTCTTTCATGCGCCGTCTAAACATCTGTGTGGCTGACTTTTCTTGCAGACATATTGAGTCTCCCGCATCAAGATGGCCATGACTCGGGGTAAGGCATGTCTTTTGCTGCTATTTAGCCAATCAGGGCAGATGCTCGAGTCCCTAGAGATATTTGTCACCCTTATACAAAAATACACATAGTCTGTACTAAACTGATACATCTTCAATGTGCATAAAGATCATTCATAGCAACCAAACTGCAATGAAACTATACACAGATTTTTGTGCAATTTATTTTCTTAGATACGAATATAGATATGGAAATGTTCATAAAATTAATATCTAACCAAAGAGGACTGATCTATATTTTGAGCAATGAGGCTGTTCCTCTGTGAAAGATGCTTAACATGTCCACTCTCCTTTCCAGAGAGACGGAGCAAGTGGACAGTGAGCCGATCACACAGACAGTGAGGCAGGAGGAAGCTGTGGTGAGTATGGCAGAAAGATGGTCTCAGTGCATTAACCACAGTGCAGCTCAGAAAAGAAGGTTGGACTTTTGTGAGAAAAAAAAATCATGTGCATTAGCAAGGCACTAGCTCCATTACAATACAGTGCACCAGTGGACAATCCTTTTCCCTTCAGTCCTAGAAGACCCCACACTAACTCCCCTAACCTTACACACATCATTAAATATCTAGGCTAATTATGAAGTCCTTCATTCACCCAGTGAATCTGAAAGACAAGAGGCAAATGCTAGTTTGTACAAGTGCTAGAGTGGCCAAGGTAGTGACAAATACAATTTCAAACCTAACTACATAAAAAGACAATCAGTGACGAAAAGGACAATTTCAAAAGTGCATACATCATACAAATAAATTGAAAATCAAGAAATAGTGGGGGGGTTGTTCCACAACTGAGGAGCCAGGACGCTGAAGCAGCAGAATTTTGGGCTGCAAGCATGTTCAGACCTCAGAGAAGTACATGCAAGGCACCCTGAAATTGAAGACCTGCGTTGGTGCGCAGGTATATAGTTTTGAACCAGGGTGCGTAGATAATGTGGTGCAGAGCCCTTTGACGCCTGGAATGCAGAGACAAGAGTTTTGAATTTGATTCCTGCTGCAACAGCAAGCCAGTGGAGTGACCTCAATACAGGGGTCACATGACAAGGGTCATACATGGGTCAAAACCTCGGGAGGTTATGAACCAGGCGGGCAGCAGCATTCTGAATTATCTGTAGAGGAGATGTCGTATATGAAGGGAGACCAGCAAGAAGGGAGTTGCAGTAGTCAAGTCTAAAAATAACTAGAGCTTGTATAAAACGTTGAGCAGATTCTATAGTCAGAAAAGGTTGTTCTTCTGATGTTATGAAGAAGGAATCTGCAGGATCTGGTGGTTGATATGATGTGATCTAAGAAGTTAAGCCCCATATCTAAAAATCCCACCAAGATTCTTAGCCGTTTGTGCCGGATATTATGTGACTGTCCAACAGAGGGGAGTTTCACAGGTAGGCATTTCAGTTCAGTTTTATCAAGGTTGAGTTCAGATGATGGGTTGTCATCCAGAAGGATATCTTCTGAGAAACTTAAGAGATGGATAGAGGAAAGAGAAGTAAAGTTGTGTGTCATCGGCGTAATAGTGATAAGAGAAGCCATGAGACCTTTTCACTGAGCCCAGTGATTTGGTATAAAGTGAACCAAGAACTAACCCCTGAGGGACTCCAGTAGTAAGGCTGTGATGTGATAAATCAGAACCTCTCCAAGCTATGTGGTAGAATCGATCCTGTATGTACGACAAGAACCAGGTTGGAGCGCAGTTCTCAATCCCCAAGTCAGCAAGAGTGGAAATGAGGATCTGGTGATTCACAGTTTCAAAGGCAGCAGATAGGTCAAGGAAGATGAGGACAGAAGACAGAGCTCTTTTTGGCTTTGTGTATAGTTTCAGTAACTGCGAGGAGGGCAGTTTCTGTTGAATGCATGGTCATGAAACCAGACTTGTTGGCAGGTCATTTAGTTGAAGGTATGAACACAACTGTGCGAGAACTGCATGTTCCAGGGTCTTGGATAGGAATGGAAACAGGTCTGTAGTTCGCGACATTGGTAGAGTCGAGCATGGGCTTCTTAAACAGAGGTGTGACTCGAGCAGACTTGGAGATAGAAAGAACCAGACCGATTGATAGAGATGCATTGATTAGGGCACTGGACTACCGATTAGAAGGTTGTGGGTTCAGGCCTCAGCACCGCCAAGCTGCCACTGTTGGGCCCTTAGCCCTCCCTGCTCCAGGGGCGCTGCATCATGGCTGACCCTGCGCTCTGACCCCAGCTTACCAACATGCTGG
>JAOUQW010000047.1:12390563-12411279 GCA_028565825.1 Olivaichthys viedmensis | reverse complement strand
CTGTAGAATAAGTCTGTAATGTAATGAAACGTGGAGAAGGTGAAAGGGGTGTGCAGACTTTCCGGCTTGACTGTAAGCCTTCTACTGAGCAGTACTGATCAGCACGTCAGGCCTTAAACTGTTTAAATGCTAAAGTCGTTTGTGGTGAGTAACCTGCTCCAAGTTTGTGGAAAAACAGTTGAGCTGTGGCTTCTTATTTCACCAAGAAAAAAAAAGAGTTACGTTAATGGGTACCTCTTGCACACGCACTCGCAACCATTGATGGTCTTCTATTGCACATGGTAGTCTGGTGTGTCTGCGTGTCTCTTTATATTTATAGTCATATTCATGTTGAGTGTTTGGTTTGGTTGAGACTGCAGGAGAAGTAAACTAGCTGCACAGAGTGTGCTGTGTGTGCTGTGTGTGTGTGTGTGTGTGCAGCCTGAAAGCAGATCTTTGTGAGCAGGAAGGACTGGCCAAAGCCCCCCAACCCCTTTTTCTTTCTGTTTACACTGTGCATCCTCCTTTCATCTATTGCAGTCACTCCTCCACCCATCCACCACTCTATGCTTTGCGTTCACCACCACGTTAATTTTCTCTCTCACGCTTGCATCCTTAGCAAAAGCTTATTTCCACACCTTGTGCTGTCTCCTAATTTACGTATTTAAAGATTGTGTGACTTGTGCATGTATAATTTTAAAATCTCCGGCTCTGTTTTTAGTTGAGCCGTTCCATAGTAAAGAACTTTTTCAGACTAGCTTAGGGCATATGTGTAAGTAGATGGTAAGTAGTCAATGAGATCTTACGTTAAACATTAAATCTTACAGTAAACATTAGCATCCTTGCAACTCGGTCTGTGCTTCTGATTCTGAACCATAAAGCTCAGATGGCGATCTCTTGTATGTGTTTGCATTATGGCTGTGTGCGCTGTGCTCACTGTTGTGTAGCCGCTGCTGTGACCTCTGTGCCCATCTCTGCCCTGTAGGCTACTTGCCACTCCCTACTGAATAAAGCCACTGTTAAAGAAAAAAAGGAAAACAAAAAATCCGTAAGTCTCCCAGAACTTTATTTTTTTTCTAGCCACCATTTTGGGTTGATTTTATTCATTCTGAAAATCAGCAAATTATTTTCTTTTCTTTCTTTAAATTTTTTTTGGGCTTTTTTTTTTTTGCCTCAAAACATGTTCATAAGCGACATGGCCACTTACTAACCACTTACTAACTCCAAAGTCATGGCTGGAACAGCATAGCTGTTTGTATCACCAGTATCCTGACCCCTTCAGCTCTGGATTGGGACAGTGATAGGGCTGGCTGTGTGGTGGACCCCTGGGATTGGTCAAAGCTTTTCCATTTGCCTGCGTCACGCCATACAGATGTGTGAACTGCGTTTTCTCCGTGACGGAGGAGACGCCACCTCTGCCATGGCGATCCTTGCACACCAGGAGAATAAATCAAGGATTCAACCAGACTGCCCAAAAATCATGTCATTGTATCAGATTTAAATGTATAGTCCCTCTGCTGTGGAACATCAACTCAGAAGGGAGTAAATTTACACTGGCATCATACGCTGAATGAATGCTTGTTATGTAGGTTTATAAACCTGAATACCATGCTAAGGGACTGCGTACTCTGATTTGAATCTGGTTTTAAACGTCCTACTTTTAGTTCTATCTCTTTTAAAAATTGATCAAAAAATTTGACCAACCTGGTTCATGCCTTTTTATTCTTGGTGTGCAATTCAGATAAAGCATGTGCTTCGTAAAACTGGTCGGTAAACTGGGATTGGTTCCGCACTTTCACTACTCATACACAATTGCATGGGCTGTGTTGGTGTGTTAAATAGTACAGTGTGTGTATATAGTGGTGTTTCGTGTAGTGTAGATGATGTTTTCAAGACATTGTGTATGCACATCTGGCCACTTGGAAAAACTGATTGCATGACAGTTTTTCACACTTTTTTTTGTTTCTTTTTTCATACTCGCTTTCTTTTTGTAATGGTCTTTGCAACAGACCAAGTTCCACGTTTTCTTAATTCACTACCACAACCAAAATGACACGTACTTTGATTTGATTCAATTTGAATTGAAACGTGTAATTGTTTTTTTTTTCATTTTAAATACACCACATCGTTTATATTAAAAAATTACCATTTAAAGGTGAAGGTGAGTTATTTCATCTGTTTCTTCTGCATGTAAGTAACACTTAGGATTGTTGTACTAAACCTTTGCTAACTTCTTAAAAGGCAGAAAAATGTTGCCCACAAACATCTTTTCTAGGGGCTGTTAAAACATATGTTATTAGTCGAGTTAAAGAGGCTACATGCATGTTCAAACTTACATGTTCGAATAAACTGAATATTCTCCATCACGTATAGTGCATTTTTAGTTTTGCCAGAGTGTAGGCCTGAATAAGATTAGAGACGAGAGAGTAGAGTCTTGGTCATGCATTGTGTCTTTGTGGTAGCCTACAGTAAAAGAATCGTGGTGCCATAATTAGATGTGCAGTCTTGAGGGAGGTGTAGTATTTATTTCGGGAGTTATTCAGTCAGTCAGTCTTGGCATTGTCGTCATTTTTTCATTTAATTTCACATTTCATTTAATACCAAGGCGTAGCGAGTCTTTTTTTGAATAATTATGACCGTTTCACTGAAGGGTTTTGGTGTCTTGTGTGTATGCTTTTGATCATTCTAAGGAGGTTGGGTCGCTAAGATGGCCAAATCACTTGCATATTTTTCATAATGCAAGGTGATGCGGTTGAATTAAGTGCTCTTTGCTTTTTACTTTAGATTCACTGGGCAGTGTTTGACTTTTTGGTTTTGACTAATTCCATATCTTCCATTCACAATCTTTATTTTACTCATTTGTGGCAAAAAAAAAAAAAAAACTTGCAAGCCTCCTGACTACATGGTATAATATTCATTTGTCCATCTAAATATGCTTTTCTTCATGGTTTTATCCTGAACATATTTTCAGGGCATATTACTAATTTAGCCACTTGTGCAAAAAATTGTTTTTTACTTTTGTAGTGCTTGAGGTATTTTGTGAACATCTCTTTTGTCTTGTCTTTCTCTCTCCTCTACGTTGCATCTTCCGTTTCCAAATTTATTTTTTTACCCCTTCTTTCGCCTTCCTTCCCCATCTTCCTCCATCCACTGTGTCTCCATGCAGGTGGTCAGCCAGCGTTTTCCCCAGAACAGCATCGGTGCTGTAGGCAGTGCCATGTTCCTGCGCTTTATCAACCCTGCCATAGTCTCTCCATATGAAGCAGGTATCTTAGATAAGAAGCCTCCTCCTAGGATCGAGCGAGGCCTCAAACTCATGTCTAAGGTAAGGTGTTTACCCAGCTGAATGTGTTGCAATGCTGTCACTCCTTACTAAAATGAGCACTTGTGTCGTTTTCTTTTTCTCCTTTCTCACAGATTCTCCAGAGTATCGCTAATCATGTGCTCTTTACCAAGGAAGAGCATATGAGACCTTTTAATGATTTTGTGAAAAACAACTTTGATGCAGCAAGGCGGTATGTCTGTGCATACTTTTCTTCAGCACCTTAAAAGATGGCACTGTCTCTGTTCACCTGCCGGAAACCCTTTAAAAGCCAGCCTCATACCTTGTTTATTTAAAGTCACCCTAAACTTTACAAAATGTGATTTTTAATAAAGTTTTGGGGAAATGAATGTAATGAATAAGTGCGCAGACTAGTCAAAGAATCGAAATAATCACTGCAGGGGTTTTGCCACATTCATTTAAGGAACGATTGGGGCTGAAAATTTCATTGGTAAAATCTGAGTTAGTATTGAACATGTGACGGGTATTAAATATCATGTTCTGATATGCAAGCGTAGGCCACGCAGTACCGGTTTACCAGGGGAGAAGGTGGGCGTGTGTAGGGTTTAGGATGTTTCCGATTATTCATAGAACCTGGATTTCTTGATGAGAGTAAAAGTATATTTATGCTTTGGCATCGTTTGCCGTTTTCTAATGACCTTTTTCGTGGAACTGCCACGTAAAGCAATTTATTAACCTTTATGTATAAAAATGGTCTTCAGATCAAGTATTGGGGGACTTTAAATGTACTGTTCATTACTTGAAGTTGCTTATGACCTACTTTTGCAGATTTTTCCTGGACATTGCGTCTGACTCCCCTCCTAGTGACTCGATCAACCACAGCCTTTCCTTCATCAGTGATGGCAATGTACTCGCCCTGCACCGCCTGCTCTGGAACAACCAGGAGAGGATTGGGCAATACTTATCCAGCAACAGGTATGCCCACACACTGGTGGAGAAGGAATTAATAGGAGTTAATGTGGCTCAAAGCAGGTTCAAAAGTATGGTTCAGGGAAGAATCACTTTTCCCCCACTCCTCAGATGTAGTCGATCAGCCCAGACGTGTTTGATGTCCAGTGTTGCATGCCAAAATCAATCATAAAACTGCATTCCAAACTCATTACACACTTGGTTAGACACAAATATACACTAATTCTGCTATTTTATGAAATTCTTAAAAAAAATTTTTTATATATATTTACATAACATGTATTGGCTGATCGGCTACATTTGTGGGGGAAGTAAAGAATTTCTGACATTTGATTTCCCTTCAAGGTTCTTGGTCTCAAACTTTTCCTCCAGTTCTTCTGTATCCTCTCTCTTCCTTTTCCATTAAAAAACTGTGCCCTTTGAGCAATACCGTCTACTTGCATTTCTGCTTTTTGGTAAACAAATTAAACTGATGTCTGACACTAGTGTGTTTGACTACACTTCAACTTTGATGAGGGTATAGCGATATATAAATGTATAGCAAATAGTTGAAGTGTAGTCAGACACACTTTAATTTGTAGCTGTAGTATTAATTTTCTATAGTATTCATTAATATGGAAAAACCTGTTTGTCCATCATTGTAATTGTTTGCAGGTATGTTTTAAAAAATGCTTCTGTTCAGCGTTCAAGTTGAGAATTGATTTGTTTGGCAGGGACCACAAGGCTGTGGGTAGGAGACCCTTTGACAAGATGGCTACCCTCCTGGCATATCTTGGTCCCCCTGAGCACAAACCTGTAGCAGACACTCACTGGTCCAGTCTTAACCTCACCAGCTCCAAGTTTGAGGAGTTCATGACCAGGTAGTTCTCGACTAAGGAAATTAGGATTGACTGCATACATAGGTTTTTCTTTTCTTTTTTTCTCTTCTTCTGATGGTCACATACATAAAATCCTTTCTACTTGTACATTGTCTCCTTGGATATTAAGGAAAATTGGTTTAAAATGAGCACAAACTGGTTTTGTCATCATTAAAGTGCATGATGTAAGATGCAATCATGAGATGGCCCAATTATGAAGTCATTAAACGGTGAACTCAAATTCATTTTCTGTGTGTTTATAAATGTAGTACTTTTCATTGATTTTATCCATTTATTTATTTATATATATATATTTATTATAATTTTTTCTTCTCTATTCGAGTTAAATATTTTTGTATTCATTCTTATGTAACAACATTAAAGCTACAGCGTGTAGGATTTTTTGGTTAAAAATGGGAGGGAGGAACAAAGCTTTATTGAGGCAGGAGAGAAAAATATACTCTAAAACATGATGTTCCTGAGCCGCTGTGAGTCGCCCTGGAAAGCCTGCAATAGTAACTTGCAGTAATTCACAGTCAGAGCTGTTGGGTTCAAATTGGCGGGAAACTTCGAATGCACCTGTCATACGCCAGCTCGGATATGTCAAACTTCATCACGCTACAGCTTTAGGCAGAGAAGAAGTCAAGCTACATGATGACAGGAGAGAGCTGGCAACCAATCAGGAGTAAAAGAGCGTGAGAGTGTAAACAAACAGGGGTGGTGAGAGAGTCCAGTAAGAGGATAAAGCATTTAGGACTGAACAGGTAAGGCATTATTTGTTCAGTAATCGAGAACTCATGAAAGCCCGGCTAGGGACTAATAGGTGTTTGTGTTTCTCTGTATTTCAAACACGGGTCTGTGTCTTTATTGTCTGGTCTGGGTTTTAGCCAGCAAGGTTCATGCCAAACTTTTTTGACGGACTGGAGAACAAATTACACAGATTAGATAAAGATCAAGTAATAAAAATACCCACATCGGAAGCGACCAACCATTTTTTTAGCATGGTTTTCTTCTGTACACTGTATTTTAGCTAGCTAGATGGGGTTAAAGGGCTAGCTCACGTCTATTAGCCACAGAGATTACCGGAGCCTTGGGAGAGCTCCTAAATTTACCCTGGGGTCCAACACGAGCAGTGTGCTGTGAGATGACAGCGGAGCAATCCCTTCCCCTTTAACCTGAGCTTATATTTTAGCCAGCTACCTAACGTTAGGTGACTCGTTTGTTCTGTAGGTTATATGCTGTTTATGATCCTGCAGAACGGGCACAGGTACACCGTGGCTTCGGCGAGACACGGGCAGACTGCTGTAGGTTGAGGCAGAGCCGGCTAGCGCTAGTTAAAAAACAATCTCTTGTGGGGAGGTTTTGTTCTTTCACCTGGTACTCCGTAACTGTGACGGTCACATTGATGTGCACATTAAAGTTTTTTTTATTCTCATAACACTTCCGTAATACTGAGGAAACAACAATAACGACGTAGATAATTATATCCTCTGACTCATGAATACTTCCCAAACTTAGTACTACTGTACTAAATATTATGTCAGTACACCATTGGTGTCATTACTATTTAGACATATTAGTTAGTGTACATTATGCGATTTGGGACACAGCCTTGAATTCTCACTGAATGCGTATTAACTTGGCAAACACATCCGTGAGATTAATCCGCACAGTGGAGAAGGGCGCAGCACAACCCACGTTACGAAATGTTCTTCCGCAGGCAGCTTTCAATAGCGTTTTTCTACCCGAGAGGATAAAATTCCAACATTTTACATCCTGTAGCTTTAACTCCACTTTGTGTCCCTTTTTGTGATTCCATCCCCCCAAAAATGTTGTACCCATTGACACTTATATAAACGTGCTTTATTTCTATTCATTGGTTTAGTGTTTATAGTACTTTGCAAACGTGATTAAATTTAAGGTACCTCATTAACCATGTTTCCATCTATTGTCGTTGAATTTCTTTTGCTATTTGGATGGAAACATGGCAGTTAAAGCCAACTGTCCAGAGGAAGTGTGGTCATAAAATTATTTCGTTATCCACAGGCACCAAGTCCATGAAAAAGAAGAATTTAAAGCTCTGAAGACACTTAACATCTTTTACCAGGCAGGAACGTCTAAGAATGGCAATCCTGTCTTCTATTACATTGCTCGCAGGTAAGAAGTTTGTTATGCTGTAAATTGACCTGCAATGAAACTAGATACCACTATCCACTTGTGAGGCATCAGACTAGTTTGATGACAAGGTTATGTTTAATTATGTTTCATAATGTGATTGTAGAAGTTTTAGGGACACCTAATGGTTAAAAAAATTATATAATGGTCAGTAATAGACTAACTCCATACATGCATACATACATAATGTAGGATCATTTCGGGCAGTGTCGGTATCAGTGGATTAGTATTTCAGCACAGTTCACTAACGTTAAATGTGGCAGTAAAAAACTTGCTGCTGTAAAAATTGACGATTGTTTGAACCACTGATCACTTAATAATAAATTGCTAGTTATACAAGTGGTCACATCCAAGAATGTCTAATACTAATAGCTAATACTGTTGTGGGATGTTATCCTTATTTAAGCTGATATTGTGTGTTTCAGAATGAAACTGAGCTTTGGCTTGCTCAGTCTGAAAACAGCTATCGATGTTTCACTGCCTTTTTTGAAACGCCCTTGCAGCTATTAATAGCAGTGAGGTGATTAACAGCATAGCTTGCAGGCTAGTAGGAAAGGCTAGGTGCATGCACCGAGGCATGTTTATTAGCAAGATATGATGACCTAAATTTTAACATGATGTTAGCTATGTTGTTGATTTTGCACTGTGCAGATTGAGAGCACACCAATTCATACTCCATGTGACATTTTCTGACACTGTATAAGTCAGAGTCTAAGAGCCTGAAAACTTTGTCCTATGTCTGATTTGACTTTGAATAAGGATGTACCTTCTGGTTTCAGTTTCTGACGTACGGTGTTCCTCACTGTCTTAATCCTCAAAAATAATGAGGATTTTTGATTGTGAGCTTGTATCGTGTGTGTGTTTTTTTTTTTTTTTTTTTTTTTTGTTACTACCGATTTCTAAATTACCGACTACCAATTTTCTGTATCCAGGGCACTTTCTGTGAATTTTATGGACCTACATACTACTAACATTTTTATTTCACAGCTTTCAAATCAGCATGTACTTTAATAGATCAACTAAACTTGCTATAATAGCTACACGGTATAAAGCTTTGGCTTATTGACTTAACAGTTTAGTGTTTTGTGTATTAATTTACATGATGGCCTGAAATATATTGGCCACTACAAACACAAAGCTTGAACAATTAAGCAAAGGGGTTGGTTCGTTTGCGTTTTTAAATTTATAAATCCAGTACTAGTGAAATGGCTTCTAAAAGATTGTAAAACATTTTGGAAGATATTAAAGAAAAATCAGAGCAGCCACAAGAACATTGCATTTGAATGTGGTATATTAAACTCTCTCTCTATACACATATATAAAATAATTAATGGAAACGACCAGTTAAATGACTCATTTGCATCATAACTACTCCTCTGAGATTGTAACGGGTGGTCTAAAAAATTTAAAGATCAGTAGTAACACTCTTGTCCTGGTTAATGGTAGGTTGCACACAGTAATTTTTACAATACCTACCGTTCATTAGAGATTAAGCAATCAGTGACAACTGAAAATTAGTACATCTTAATTGTAAATGATAAGCCATTTGGGTTTTGCTAAAATGTTGGAATTAGTTATTGACCGCAGTAGTTCATAGCAACATTGAGGTTCATGCTTGCTATCAGTTTAGGTTGTTGGCATTTTGCAAGCTATGTAACCTTTATTTCACATGCCAGAGAGGGGGGAAACACAGTGATGAATACATTTACCTGAGTACATTCACGTGTCATTCCCTTTGAGGCTACATTGCTCTCTGCACACTTTGCTCGTGCAGTCATCCTTCCTGCTGAATCTCCTGTGAGATCAACAAACTTGTATCTCCTTGATTGAGTAGCCTGGTACTTGATAACTGCTTTTTATCAACTATAAGGATCCTTCTTCACACCTTGGATCTTACGGCTTGGGTATTAATGTTTTTCTTGCATATTATAAGATGATATAGCAAGTATATTAAACATTTATTGTAAGGGCCTTGTTTCTCCACATTAGCATAGAAGCAATGCAATTAGTGTGTATAGGCTAACAGTATGGTAATGTAGCGTGGAAAACTGGAAACTTACAACAGCACCTTTCTCCCTAATTTCAATACCAAATTTGTAATCAGGGTTGCAGATGGGATTTAGGGTTTGTTTTTTTGGGGGGTTTTAAATTTATTTTTTTTATTACTGGCATGTATGGTAAATAGTTTCTCAAGCTTATTGTGCTGCAGTGATAACAGTTCATCACTGCAGTATGTACACACAGCTTTGATTTTACCCAAAGAGCCATACATTAAGCACAGGGTACTGTTGCTCATTGCTCATGCACTGACTGAATCGATCACCTGGAATAAAATTGTGTGCGATATAATTATTTTAGCTTTAAATTTCGCGAGTTAACACATTAATTTTCTCAGCCCTGATGTATATCATGTGTTCTACAGTATGTATATAATTATAAACAGACTAGCTGCTAATCCTGGCTTCCATAGACTTGTGTAAATTAGGAATAGTTATAAGCAGTGGTGTTACTTCGGTCTTTTGTAGAAAAAGGCCATTCCGTACTTACTACCGTAAAGCAATGTTTTTTTTATTGGCAAACCTCATTTCATGAAGAATCTTTTATAAAGATTTTCATAAGAACCCAGTAAGTGTAGCTGGACTCGTACAAAACATTTTGTCAGGGGGAAAATTGGCGCCTCGTCAGCAAACACTGCTCAGCTCATACAGGATCATTACCTAGCGCTAAATGCCTGTGTGATCTTTATGGCACTAGGGGGGGCGTATGGGAGGCTCTCACAGGAGTGTCTGCCTTCATTTAGTTGAAGCACCAAGATAAAATGGTTGGACAGCACTAGATAATTCTTGTACTGAGTGAGGTCCCACCTAGCCCCTGAACTTTTAGCAGAGTCTTATTTGTCACATCTGTTTAGAGCAGGAGCAAGCACAGATCGTAGTGACATGCACATGCAAATATTTTTTATAACCAAGGTCATCTATGTACTGATTTGTTTCCATGACATTCTTATTTCTGTCAACAGTGTCCTGCTACCTTCATCTTAGCATGACCTAATGGTTGATGTTTAAGGACATTTAGCAAATGGGGATTGTAATATGTGAATGTAAATCCATGGCATGTCCTATAACCTTGAACGTTTTATCTTTTGTGAAAATCACAGCAGACTGCAATCCAGATATTTTGAATTTTATACAGTTTAAATTATGAGATGCAATAGTTTCTATGGACAAGCATAATACAGGAGAGAACATTTTTTTCCACACCAAGAAACTATTGTTTTTAGTTTAAGTTACTTGTATGCAATTCTATCAAGTTAGTCAACATGACTATGCATAACAGTATTCAACTGCAAAGAGGAGGATGGTCAATTTGTTTAAAGCTGACAGAGAATATATAGTATGTAGAATACCCATAGAGGCAGTAACAGTTAAACTGTGGGGTTGAAACTAAGAAGGCAAGAATCTCCTTTTCACATTCCTTGTATATCCGTTAAGGTGTGGTTTTGTTTTAAGTGAAGACCAATGGCAAATTCCCACTCTGGAATTATTCCAGTATAATGCAGAATCAGAAGGTACTGAGGATGATTGCTGTGCCCAAAAGGTTTAAAGCCAAAGTATGACATTTGCAGGAATGGATTTGGGTGCTTGTGCTGCGAGCTCTGCCAGCCAATGCCTTTTTGGTGCTTCGTGTGCGGATTGTTGTGCTTGTCTGTGTTGAGAGGCTGTACAGGGTAGACGTCAGAAGTCCCCCACCCTTGGCCAGTGCCTGCTCGGACACTCCAGAGGAATTCTCAATGCTCCAGTTGTACGGAAAGTTGAGCAATGCTGACTTGGACAGATACCCCGAGGTGACAGCATGTACGTGTGGTCGGTGACCGGAGTCACGAGTGTCTGTGCCCAATGGAGGTTCAGTGAATGAGGCTGAGTGCCGGGTTCTGGTGGTGGCCAGGTGGGCTTGCCCACATGTAGGCCTGATATAGCAAGGGCAGCCCAGTACTTTTGCTGGGGTCTGCTGCACCCAGTTCAGCAGATGAGTGATGTTTTCCTCATCCTCACAGGCCCAGGGGTTATCCCCAAGTGTAAGGAGCTGCAACTCTTCCAGTCGATTGAACACACCCTCGCTCAGTGAAGCAAAGCGATTAGCATGCAGGTAGAATCGAGACAGCCGGGGAAGGCGTTCCAGTGAGCCAGGCAGGATCTGTAGCAAAAAGTTGTGGGAGAGGTCCACCACCTCCAGGTTGTAGGGCATGTTGGTGGGCACGGTCCAGAACTTATTGTGGCTTAGGTTGAGTGCTCGCAGACTCGGAAGTGTGTTGTTAATGAAGACCACACGCTCCAGCTGGTTGTTTGATAAGTCTAAGAAATGCAGGTTCCACTGGTAAGCAGTGTCATTCTTCTCGAGTTGGCGAATGCGGTTAGCTGATGCGTGGATGTCCCACAATGCCCGGGGCAGGCCAGCTGGAAGGTGGCCGAGATGGTTGTGGGAGATATCCAGAGTTCTTAGGTGGGCGAAGTGGCTGAGGAGCCCATCCAGGTCCTGCAGCCGGTTGTGGGACAAGTTGAGGGAATGGATGTTGTGCTGCAGGCCGTCAGGCAGCAGAATGAGGCCGCGGGCAGAGCAGTCCACTACTCGATGGCCCCTGCCACAGGAACACATCGGGGGGCAGATAGCCAGCACGGACACTGCACAACGCATCAGGAGCAGCAGGCAAGCCAGCATAGATGCAGACATTGTGTTAGCTGTCCTATAAAATAATAGAATTGAAATAGAAGACATCAAAATGGATAGGATGAGTTATAGGACTACCTGGATATGGTATAATGCGGATTTGTTATCGACAGGTTTTGGTTATGGTTGAAGGCACAGGGAGATATTGGCATCAAAGCTAAAAACGTACGCCATGGGTCTGGTTGTTTGGCTTTTCTGTGTTACCACAGTCTGTTACAGCCTGAGCTCCTCATATGTGCCGTGATTATCCTTCCTGTGTCTGCTGGTGTATGTTTTGTAGCTTAATACTGGAGTAGAGTGTGATGCGCATTAACCGTGTATTCTCCATCTGCCTTTCTCTGATCGCTCCCCCTGCAGTCTTATGGTTGCTCATGAACTGACGAACGGTATCGGCTTGTTCAACAGATGTTCTTCACAGTTTACTGCTTCTAGTACAATTTTATATAACTTATTGAATGTGAACCTGTCCCTAGTCCTATTCAGACGGCATTTGTTTTTTCAAAGGAAATGGGGCTAATTCCCTCCTTTACAGGTGACGCTCAATAATTTTATTTCCACCCGAATCGGCAGTATTGGTGTTTTTCTCTGTTCCAGTCCTGTCTTTTGACTGTCTAGGGTGATTTTATTATAATTTTTCTTCTGTCTGTATAAGACACCTTTTGTAATTTTACAAGCAAACATTGCCTTTATATTTGCGTAAGCCACAATGTAACTTCTAGTGATTTATACATAAATTATTCATGCAATAATGTGATCATATTATCATTTGGGTTCGTAGAAGAAAGAAACTGCTGGAAACTCGCTGGTTACGTGTTAATTTATAAGCAGCTGGCTGCAAGAGTTTTATCACAAAGGAGACATGCAAATATTGTATAACAGGCATAACCCTGAGAGAACTACTTCTGTCCTAATAGAGCTCTTGAGTGACTCAGTAATTTGATTTAGATTTAAGCATAAATGAGCTGTTCTTAAAATGTTTACTCTTGAATATCAAGCAAAGCTTATAACACAGATTCTTTATTACAATTAGTAAAATCATGTAGATGTTTTTTGCCGTTCAGTTCTGTGCACTACAGTTACATAACGTCCTGTTTGACTGTTTCTGTAGGCTGTATCTGCTGTTTGGCAGAGTGAGAGGTGAGTGAACAGAGAACCTCAGTGCTCTCTCCTGCTCGGCCTGTGGCTGGAGTTTGAGTCCCTGCCAGGAGCTACTCTCCCTTGCCGCTCTTTCTGCTGCAGTGAGCGGTTAGCATTTAGCCTGGTTACCGCGTCCTGTCCTTTCTCTTGTTAGCTGCCATTTAGGGACAGTGAACATGTACAGTTCAGATACTCTGCATCACTCTATGTATGTCAGTCTGGTATTCAGTGTCGGCTTCATACCTTCTCTGCATGTTAATGACCAGCCAGAATCTGTGATATTATATAAACAGATAAACCACAGAGATGGAGCAAACCCATGCATTGTTGTTTTTTTCTTCTGTGGGAGCTTTGCTGGAGGATTGTATGAAATCTTAATCAAAGGGGAATAGTGCAGTAGATAAAGGACTATATACTGTATGTAGGCTAGAAATATTTTTAAACCAAAGGCAGCATACTTATTCGATATAAAGCCCTTGGCTTTAAGTATGTCAACCCTGATTGGATTAAATGCTGAAAAGGACTTACCTTATCCTTTCCATCAATTTTCCTTCATTTCTTTCCCTTCTCGTCTTGTTTCAGCCTTTTCCTTTTATGCTCTCCTTTTATCTAGAGCAGCAGAGGGTAATTTCAGTAACTATCTTTTTTTTCTGCTACTCTGCATGGCAGGTTAGTCCTTCTTTTCCCCTCATTTTGTCGCTCTTTTTCGGTCTCGTACTCTCCTGCGCTCTCCTACATTATACCCCCTCCATCAGGCTCAATTCTTCCACACCCCTTCTCCCTGCCCAGCTGCACTAAGCAGTAGCGAGTTAATAGGTGGTTCTTTCTCACCCATGTCCGTGGCCGGGCCCCCCCCCCTTAGTAAGTGAGCGAGCTTCTGATGGCCCAAACCCCAACTGCTGCAGGCTGCTCATTCTACATATGAGCTCTCGAAAAGTGGGGAAATGAGGACTGAGCAGGAGGACGGAGGTGGGGAGACGGTGGAGAAATGCAGCATAGAGACAGCCCCTACTGCTGCTGACAGGGTTGGGGGGGGTGCTTAGGCTGAGATGAGAGGGGGGGTGCTTAGGCTGAGATGGGAGTGCTGACTCCAAACCTTTTTATAATCAGAACCGGCACGCTCAACGAAATCATCTCCACCTCTCTCTCACACAGACATGCTGCTGTTCTCCTGTATGAACACGTGTACTGTGTTTTTGTACACACCAGCCGATGCTAACACACTACCCTTGGCGGCACTGCAGTGGCACTGTTTGGTGTGAATGAATCTACCTTTATGAAACACCACACCACCTGTTTGTTTGAGACAGGGTGACATTGTACGTGTTTAGCGTGCTCACCCCAGCACCTGTACAGCCACCCACTCATTAAGGCAGGGGGTGTCGACCGTGTGCATGGTATGAAGGCCCTGTCATCGTGGCACTTGGAATTTCACCAAGTCATTTTGTTGAACAGACTGTTATTTCCTTTGCAGTCATTAGCTTTTAGGATGTTTAGATTTTAATTTGAGGTTACATCCCCCAGACTGTTGCTAAGCAGATTGATGTTGACTGATGCAATGGTAAGCCTTCAGTGGATGTTGGCGATTTCTGCCCCTCTGGCCCGCGCTTCTGTTTTTCCTGAAGTCTGTGTGCAAATATTATTCAAATTCATTTTAAAAAATGGGATCATGATCATTAATGAGCATGAATGTGCTTGCCAATAATCTTTTTGTGAAAGTCTGCATATTCATTATATATATATATATATATATATATATATGTGTGTGTGTGTGTGTGTGTGTGTGTATATATAATCACAATTTGTGAAGGGTGTCATTCACCAGTGTTTAGTATTTTTAAACTGAAATATTCAGTGCATAGGTTTACACTTGCAAGTAATCAGTTCAGTTGTTTATTGAAATACATTTCTATCCACAGCAGTACATTTCATTAGGCTGTCTATGGTTTCCCCTCTGTAGTGCAAGTTACAAACTGCGGCCTATTGATGCACCAACAAGGCGTCATATGATGGTTCATAAAATCAGGAGTCCCAGCAGACGTGTGATATCCTGCATAGCAACGTCAACCAGTCTTGTAAATACGAATGTAAACTAATTTGTACCTGTAATAATATACAGTAACACAATGAAAACATTTAGTGCGACACAACTTGTGATTTTCTTATTCCTTTTAGTTGCATTATAACCACACTAGCGCTTCAAGCAGTACAAGTGAAACCACTATCAAATAGTTTTCTAGTTGACTGTCCTTTTCCTATTTTTGACCTGCCCCATGTTGGGTGTAAGCTTTGTCTGCAGTTCAAGCCCTTTTTATAGTTAGCACTTTAGGAAGAATTGTGTGCTGCAGGTATGTAAGGTCTGCTGTTTGATTAGTTGCATTTTGGCTATTGCTTAAAGTAATTGTCAGCTTTTTATTTTATTTTTAATTTATAGTGGAGATGAAACAAGCTTTAGGGGATTCCAGGTTCTTAGTTGCGTCACTGCTTAAATGCATCATTGCAGATGCTGTGGGTTTACATTAACTGGTGTTTGGTTTAATCTGACTTTTGCATGACCCACAAATATCACACAATTGACTTAAATGTCACTCTTTTTAAAATCAGATTGTTCTTATTTCATAAGAAAGAAAGCCTTTATTATCATGTTACAAGTACAGTACAGTAAAATTCTTTTATTTGCATAGCCTTGCTTGTTAGGATTTGACCTCATTAACCTTAACCACTAAACCACCACTGCCCAGTAAGTGCAAATATCAGAGTTTTCTTTTAAGAGTAAACAACATTAGGAATTTAGAGACCAAAAAAAAAATCCCCCAAAAAATACCAGACAAACATTTAGGCATGCTGTTGCTGGGCTGCCAGTGTTATGGTTCACAGTTGCTTTTGCTGCTCAGAAAGTACTTGGACACTGTAGCATGTAACATTGTAGCAATTTACTCAGAAACCGTTTTAGCTTTGCGTTACGTATGCCCTCAATCTCACCCTCACCCTCTCTGCCCTTTTGCTCACAACACATTCTGGTTTTATGTGCAGTGTCAGCTTGAGCATTGAAGGTGTCTCCATTTTGTGAGCCCAGAGTGAGAGTAAATTACAAGTCACATTCTATGTATCTATTTAGTTATAAAGGGAGTATTTTAATGCCAAATCACAAATTGTCGGTAAGCAGTTGCAGTTAAATCTGTGTCTGAAGTATTTTCTTTTCTTTTTTTTGTTTTAGGGTAGATTACACTACTTTTGAATACAAGACATTTCCCTTTTGCTTAAGACAAAGTCATTTGTTTTAAACGCATGCAATGCTCTTTTTCCTCTAGTAGTTTGTGGTTGCTGACACACAAGTTTTTCAATGTACTTGAGCTGACTGTGGAGGAGGAATATGTACAACATCTGATGGCAATGTGGAGTCAGTATTCCTCTTCGGAGATAGATCAAGATCCACATCTTCGAATGGTTTTTGAGGTGGAACGTCAATATTTATCTCTCGGGGTGGAGATGGAGTAATCTCGTGATCAGGTTTAGGTGATGGTTGCATATTCACATTGTTGTCAGGAGCTGAAGGAGTGTTCAGCATCTCAGGGACAGTGGAGGCTGAAGAGGCCTCAGCAGCTGGACATTGACTGTTTGTTTCATGTGTCTGAATTTGGTCTGCTGTTGCGTTTTCATTCAGTGGTTGGACATTACATTGCTCATTTCTGCCAAACGTACTGCTTGCTGGAATGTCCCCTAAAATGACCTCCTCATCTGTCTGTCTCAACAAGGAGAATCGCTTGGAAAGTCGCTGGGGAAGAAATGAGTGAAGGGAAATTCTTTTGGACTCTTGACGGTGGAACGATCCATCCTCACCGACGTTTGACAGGTTATTGCCTTCGATGAATGGTGAAGGGCCAGCCCAGTCAGGATTTTCCATCTGCTTTTTCTTCATTTGATGTTTTCTTACCAAGACCACGACAATTGCTCCAAGCATAAGAAACAGAATGCTACCAATAACAGTCGCTACTATGATCCCTGGATGCTCTTTGTTTTTTTCTTTTTTCTTTTCTTTTCCCCCTGGTTTGTTTGGGGATTTTGGTTTAGTGGTTTGGGTGTTGTCTGGCTGAATGGCGTGAGTGGTCTCATGATTAGGGGTGGGACCCTTTCTGTCTGTAGTCATGTCTTTTGTGGTTATTGTCTCTGTTGCTGTCCTATCCATGGTGACGGTGGTACCTGTTGTAGCAATCTGTGTGTTACCAGTTGGAAAATGACCAGAGGAAAAGCCTGTGGTAGTCAAAGAGGTGCTGAGTGGGTCGGTGGCTTCCTTTGTGAAAGAACTGATGGTAAAAACTGTGCCATTGCTTTGTTCATTGTTCATGTCAAAAGTTCCATTTAACTCCGTGATCTGGAGTATTGGAAGACCTGTGCTTTCTTTTTCTTGGGGAAGTGAAGACCACTTTGTAGTCTGTACTTCAGTAAGTGACACGACTCCTGATTCATTTGTGATGACCTCTGGAGTTGTTTGGAATTGAGAAAAAATATTGGTCTGTGGCCTGAGGGATTTCTCTGCAGATCTAGTAATTCTCTTTTGCGTAGTCTTATCTGGTAGATGTTTATTGGTTGATTTTAAATGATGTGATGTTTGATGGCGATCTCTGGTGGTAATGTCCTTTTCTGACCTCATATTCTGCGGTATTGGTGTAATCGGGGTTTGGTTGGTTTGAAAGCTGTTTTGCGTCCATCCTCTCGATAGGGACAAAGAGGACAAATGTGAAGAGGTTTGTGAGGACAATCTTGAAGACGAGACGTTTTCACTTCTAGACTCAGTGGTGTATTCATCTTGTTTTTTTTGAGAGAAAATGGGGGTTTTGTCACTCATTCTGATGGATGTTTCATGATCTTTAGATGAACCTTCATGCTGACCGGTGCTGCTTGGGCTGAGGGTTGTATCACCATTTATTTTCAAAGGAAGTTCTTGGTTCTTTGGCGAGAAAATGGTGGTTTTATCGCCCCTCATGGACGTTCCATCATCTTTAGAAGTACCTTCATGCTGGCTGGGGTTGCTTGGGCTGATGGCTGTATCACCGTTTAGTTTCCAAGGAAGTACCAGAAATAACACAATTGTAATGAGAGTGGTTTTCATGATGTCCTCTTCATAGATGATGTCTCCTGAAAACTTTCAGAAAAAGTCTGTCAATCATCTGTCATTCTCTAAAGGTAACCGTACCCAATTAGAACTGAACGCAATCAGAACCAGCTGCAACCACTACTAGTAGCATACATATGGGCCTTGAAATTCACCCACCACCCTGAGAATTTAAGGCAGAGGTATGAGAACATTTTTAAGTTAGAAATACAGCACAGTAAGTCCTATGTGAAGTCTTGCTGTTTATCATAGATGTTCTCAAGATCAAGTGTTGTGCCCACTTAACTTATCAAGTTAAGTAATTTCAAACACACTTGTTCATGTAGCTTCTGACAATGAATGAGACACTTTTATATATGAAAATAGACAAAAGAATGTTGAAAATGTTGCCTTTGTTGTTCTTACTTGCCTTTTGTGAAAATATTAGCATGGAGATGGGCAGCACATTAGGTTATAATATTGCTTTCTTACCACCATCTGGTAAATAGTAATTAGATAGAATATTAGGATGGAAAAATGAACCAAAATCACAATTTAATTTCTGTTTTTGTTGTTGGATGGTTTGATATACAAAACTGGGGTACATTAGATCAGTGAGGGCCCACTTTTGCCCACTGCTTTGTGAAGGTGCATTGTGGAATGTCACTCAGGGAACAATGGTCCAGCACCCGAGGACAATTTCTATATTGGGATGTCTTAGAAAACTGCCAAAATCACCAGTTAGCTCCCCAGTTATTTTACTACAAACCGAACAAGGGTTGATTTTCAGGGACACACAATGAGAAGCAGTTGTATTTGCTTCAGGCAAAGTCTCTTCACCAGCATATTAGAAGAGAGGTTTAAAAATACAGTTTATATAGCGTACAGTTATTTTATTTATAAAATATTTAAACATTTCATTGAATTTGGGTTTTCAAATAATTGATATTTTGTTTTTGTTTTTTAATTGTTGTTCTGTTTTTATTTTATATAAATTACATAGTAATGCATATTGTATCGTGTTGAACACGGTAGCGATGCTAACTCTTTCCAGAAGCTTTATAAGAAGTTTTATGTTGCAACAGCTGTAACATGATTGTGAAATTTTCCCCATTTACGTTTACCCAATATAACAAACAAAATGTCCAGTTCTAGGCAGCCTGTGAATCTTTCAAATTCCCCAATGAAGGGAAATTAATTCATTTTGCTAATTTGGCTCATAGCCTTTAGTGGCATTATCATTTTTATTGTAGATCTTAACAGAAAGAATGCAGTTCTGCATGTTGTGTAATTAAGGAGGTATGTAGCAGATGTGTAGCTACGTTTGTAACCACTTTCCCCAAATTTCCTGTCCACTAACAGGAAGCAAACTAAACAATGAGTGTACCATTATTGTGAAGTATTGTTTGTAAGTGGTCAGTTTTGATGTAGTTCATTAGTAAGTACACAGTATTGACCAGGGACGTGCAGAGGGGGGTTCAGGTGGGGCTCCCCGCAACGCCACCACCCGCTTTGAGTCAAATAGATGATTTTTTTTTTCACATTCCCGAGGTATGCATGTTGCGTTATGTCGCCGTGCCTTTTTTTTTTTTTTTTTTTTTTTTTGAGCCCCTGCCCCTCAAAATAGCCCGGATGTAATTTATTGTACTTAAGGACATTTTATACAAAGCGGGTCTGAACACGAAAATGGAAAGTGATGTATAGCTAACTACAAACTGAACCTGGTCAAGATGTATCGTATATACAAATAAACCAATCAAGATTTCTATCTTTTTCAGTGGCATCTTTTGCCACGTTGGAGCATAATTCTAGTTCATAGAAATGCCATTAATTGTGTTACTTACCAGTCTTAATGTACAGTTTACTTATGAAGTCCAGTCCTTCTCCCATGCAAATGATTTATCAAATCTGATGATCAGTTTTGTTGATGAGATTAATCTATATACATATTAGCCAGTCCACCCCCCTTGTTGGAAGTCTGGGTGAAACACAAAGACTTCGAACTTGTTGAATAAGGAACTTGCGCATATTTCACTTACAGGAAATGAGAGCTGTGAAACCACTGCTTTTTCTTTTTTTCCTGTTCTCCACCAAATGTTTTATTCTGACTAAACTGTCACTGTTCTTCAATTATACAAAAAAAAAAAAAAAAGTGATAATGCAATGGCCTAAATCTAGATCTAAATCTTTCTAGGTAAAAGATTTAGATATTACAGTAGCAAATAAATATGACAGCTGACAGTGTAACCGCACTGTTGCTTTGGTTACCTGATGGTTTAGCAACCCCAGTTGGCAAATAATTGGAAATAATAATTTGCAAACAAATCTGTGGAGAACATTTTCTCACAAGTGATTTTCAAGTCTTTCTATGCAAGTCATGTAATTACACCAGAAATCACAAATTAAAAAAATCTAATGGTAGTTTAGTGAATTGCTGATCGCATTATAGTAATAATGGGATCTGTTGGTAACCAGGTACTGTCTTAACCCAACTTGCAC
>JAOUQW010000047.1:12361890-12375877 GCA_028565825.1 Olivaichthys viedmensis | reverse complement strand
TTGGTATGTTTCAGACTAAAATGGATTCGCCTTTTTTTTTTTTTTTTTTTTCTCAATCTGCACACAATACTCCACAATGACAAAGCAAAAACAGGTTTTTGGAATGTTTTTTGTAAATTTCTTTAATCCATTTTAAGATGAAAATGTGGAACGTGAAAGGGTCTGAACGTTCTGTATGCACTGTACGTCTCGTGCTGGTTACTGTGCACTTTAATCCTATTATTCTTTGTACCTTTTTTGTTTGCTGTGTTTTGCTGTTTCATTTCCAAAATGCTCGTATCATATAGAGGTTAGGTATATGGATATATAGAGATGTCTGTTCTGATGCTTAGGAAATGTATGTTCTTTTAATATTTTGGTTCTACTCTCTGCTATCCATTCTGAAGGTTACAGACACCCATCATCCACCACGGTGGCAAGAACGGTGCGTATCCTCCACACACTCCTGGGTCTGGTGGGCAAACATCGCAACTGTGATAAATTTGAGGTGAACACTCAGAGTGTGGCCTACCTGGCAGGTGAGTGGGGGTATTCACAATCATTTCTGTTTATACTATAGTACTTTTTTTCATATGTGTGCATATGCCTCTTGTAGCTCTGCTCACGGTCTCCGAGGAGGTCCGCAGTCGCTGCAGTCTCAAGCACAGGAAGTCTTTGCTTCTCTCAGATGTTACCATGGAGAACTTCCCTGTGGACACTTACTCAGTTTATCACCCTGAGCCTGGATGCAGGTGAGATCATCAGCCCTCTTTTACTATCACGCCTGGCATTTTTTCCTCATTTAGTACTCCACTTAGTGTTTTAAGTAGTGTTGTAGTGTTTTCAATAGAACAAGGCCATACTGAGAGATATGTTATGCACTTGCTGGGGTTTTCAGTTCCACCATTTGAAATGTTTTACATTACTAGCTCCCAATTATGATTTTATAAGATTTTGTAGAATATTATGTATTGGCCCTATTACGTAATCGTCCGACCTTTATTATTATTATTATTATTATTTTATTTATTTTTTATTAAATTATTATATATTTTATTTTACAGTTGTTAGATTTCAGTCATATGTTCACATCGCGACACACACAATGTGAATTCTGTGCGTTTTTACCAGTGGGTTTGAGGGAAATAAACATGAACCGAGGGTCCTTTGCTGCGTGCAATGCATTTGGACCAAACAGCCGTCTTGTCATGTAATATTCACTACATCATTATTTATTTAAATGGCATAAATAGCATTATTCATCATTAATAGCATACATTTGCATCAAGGCAAACAACACTTCAAGCAAGAGTAAAACCCTTTTTTTTTAAGCCATGTTGTGGAAGTTTTGTCATTTCTTTGTTGTTTACATCCGTGCTTTAGTTCATCTGCATTCAAATGCTTGGATGAAGATATTTTATGTTTAATGCCTGGGTCACACTGCAAGATCTGTACAATCCTAACCTATGTTAAAAATGTGAGGGACCCCAGATATAATGACAGCTTTCGCAGATTTTTTTTTTTGTCCCGGATCGTCCTTTAGTCCTCGAACCCCCTCACAATACAAGATTTGCCCAGAATAACAGACCGGTCACGCTGAGATTATGCTCACGAATCAATGATCCCGACTCTCAGAACCTGGGATCTCGCAGAATTTCTTGTGAACAAACGTGACTTAAGATCAAAACTAACATGGCAGAAGACGGGTCAGCTCGTCAGGCATTGGTTATCGTTCTTTCACGCGTGACCTCAAGATTGCGTTTTCACATGCAACAGTCGGCGTTTCCCCAACACTACAGGATGTTGAGTCGTAAATATTGAACTGTGAGTAGATCGTCAGGCTGAAAACGGCCGAATTATCCTCTA
This sequence comes from Olivaichthys viedmensis, assembly GCA_028565825.1. Taxonomy (NCBI): domain Eukaryota; kingdom Metazoa; phylum Chordata; class Actinopteri; order Siluriformes; family Diplomystidae; genus Olivaichthys; species Olivaichthys viedmensis. Next base: position 12,374,032 of record JAOUQW010000047.1, on the reverse strand, counting down.
GGGTTGCCCAGGCATAAGCGACCTTAAGCTAGTGAAAGGCATTATAGTAATAATAATAATAATAGTAGTAATAATAAAAATAATAATACTTGTTAGTATTGTTATTATTGTTGCTGTTATCAATTCACACTGCTTTGCTAAGAGCCGCATAATTTTTGATGAGCAGCCGTTAAAATTAACAAATGGTATTTAGCCCTAATTGTAAAGCCGAACACAACTCCACTGTGGTTACATTTTGGTTTCAAGCCAAATAAAGAAAAATAACTCTGAAGAGGCAATTTGTTGAATTTGCAACAAAAGGCAGTCAAAGGCGCTAATACCACGAACCCCCCAAAAAAACCCATCTAGGAATCCACCACATCACCCAATTCTTGAAAAAACCAACTGCAGCTGCAGTTTTTCTTCCCGGCAACTGTTTTTTCTGAAGACTTTTTATCTAAATATCAACTTGACAATTACCAGATGATGAAATATTAGCTGATGACTGTCATACAGATAACTGCAAGGAACAATTTAATGATGATGACTGAGTTAATTCTGCATTGGCTCTGCTAGAAAACGCAGCTATAAGGATGATGCATTTAAAGTGTGGCGCTTCAGGTCTAAGATGTGTTTTGTGCGCCGCTTTCATCACTTATCAGCTATGGTTAGAGTGCAGGTAAAGTTCTGGAGGTTGTTCTACATGCATTTGATTTAAAGCGTGTGCTTCCTACAGTGTATACATGGATATGATCTCAAAATATATCAGCGTGTGAGAATGTTGAAATTGCCTCGGCCTTGTTTTAAATTTGTTTTATTGTTTTCAGTTAATGCAGCATCTTCCTTAGTTGGCAAATATACTACTAATTCACCAATTAGCACTCAGATTATTATTATTATTATTTATTTTTTTTATCTCCTTCCATTCTGGCAGGCCCCTAAAGGAGAGTCAGCCATGGACATCGCCCAAAGTATCAGAACGCTACCTGGCAGCGTACTATCCCACAATGGGGCAGACCAGCCCACGCACACGCAAGTCCATGAGCGTGGACATGGGGCAGCCTTCTCAGGCCAATGCCAAGAAACTACTAGGTAACTGCATGTATTACATCCTTTACAGCTTAAGGAGGCTTTTGAGTGTTTCCTGGTAAATATAAACTGAGATTTTTTACTGGAAATGTACCACCTTTTTTTTTTTTTGCAGCTGGTGTAATGTTCAGTTCATGGATATATGATTTTACTCTTCTATAACTTCAGACTTCACTAGATACCACATTTTTATCGGCCATTTTTTTTCTATGCCATTTTATTAAGGCTTATATGTCTGAAACATCTATAGTGCAAGTTATACTTAGCTGATGAATAGATAGATTGTCTGTTTAATTTTTTTTTAGTCCAATCCTTAATCATCTGTGAATCTGACCTCGGAGCTATAATGCTGTTGAATATTGATTTGTCTTAATCCTAAATTGTTTGTTTTGTTTTGCTAGGCACCAGGAAGAGTTTTGACCATCTGATATCAGACTCCAAAGCACCAAAGAGACCAGAGATGGAATCGGGCATCACCACTCCTCCTAAGATAAGGCGGGTGGCTGAGAATGACTATGACCTAGGTAAGAGTATGCAGAGGCTAGTGCAGATCGTCAATGAGCTGAGCATGACTGCAGGCAATAAAGGGGATGATATGATGTTTAGATACGTTCCCAAGAGATTTAGTATGGATGGCACTTTCCTACCCAGCGCAGCTAGATAGCAAAACATTTTAAGATACCTTTGTACTTGTATACAATGATGTAATTAATAATTGAAGTACACATTATATGTATATACATTAAAGGTTAGGTTAAACTGCTACGACGGGAATGCTGTAGCTCAATGTTGCTCCATACTCCTTCAGAAACTCAAAGAATAGCCAACTCCCACTTGCGCAAGATCTCTGTATCCGAGTCCAACGTGCTGCTGGATGAGGAGGTGCTCACGGACCCCAAGATCCAGATGCTGCTCCTCACTGTGCTGGTGAGAACTGTCCCTCTCTTTTCTTTCTCTCTCTCTCTTTCTTCTTCTGACATGAAAATTATATTGACAACATTATTTTAAGAAACCTGGTTTATATTCTTTGATTAGGCTTTGATTATTTATGGCAAATGCTCTCGAGGCCCTGTTCTGTGCTATGGCATTTGAGTTGCAAGGTCTCTTTTATGTTTCAGGCCACTCAAGTGAAGTACTCCACTGATGAGTTCCACCAGAGGATTCTGTACGAGTACTTGGCAGAAGCCAGCGTGGTCTTTCCAAAGGTGTTTCCAGTGGTGTGAGTGTCCTGGCCTCCACATTCTTTACCCATATGGCACAGAAAAATAGCGAGGCTGCCAAGCACACAGGGCCAATTTATCTGTAGCCTGAGCTGAGAATATATTTAAAGAGTTTGAGCAATGAAGGCTTGTGTTGTTGGGAGTTCCTACGAGTCGAGATGAAGAGAGATTTCACAGTGAGCTCCAACAGTGAAGAAAAGGAAGCATTGAGCACTTAGTCAGGTCAAGCACATTAATGCTTCTGCCTTGATTGCTGAGTCAGGCGGTCTGTATAGCCTGTCAGTTTGTGGCTCTTGTTGAAGGCCTTCTTTTAGAAGCGTCAGACGCCTCTTAAAAAATAAAGTGCTTCACAGTTTCCGTTCTTGTCTGAACGCTGTTTACAGTTACAGGATGTTGTAAAATAGCAATTAGTATAGCAACCTCAGCTGTCCCTAACGATGAGCCTCACTGTTTTTTAGGCAGAGATATTTCAGTTGCTGTTTTTCAATGGGGGGCATTTGTTATTCACTAATTCCACTTAGTCAAACTTTGCATACGTTTGTGAACGCTTCTTTGTAAGGAAGGTGTAAAAAGCAGTTCAAGAGGGTGGTAGAGTGAAGATATTCAGTATATAAAGTGTGTGTGTGTGTGTGTGTATATATATATATATATATATATATATATATATATATATATATATATATGCGCATGCACAGTAAATACTGGCTTATTATGCTGCATGTAATTTTACAGATGCCTGTGGACCATGTCAGAACTTTCACTTTCATTTTGCAAAAGGCACAATCTGCTGGACTCCAAGATCAGTACGCTGCTGTCCATGTGCCAGGACCCCAACCTCCTGAACCCTGTCCATGGCATTGTCCAGAGTGTGGTCTACCATGAGGAGTCTCCCCCTCAATACCAGCCCTCCTGTCTACAGAGTAAAGAGACAAACCCTTCCTTATGCAGCATCTGTCTAATTAATGTTTTACTCTCATTGTTCTCTTGCTTTTTCTCAGGCTTCTGGTTTTGCCTCGTCACTTTATTTATTTATTTATTTATTGATTGATTTTGCAAATTAATATCTGACATTATCCCACTGAAGCCATCAGATATTTAACTATGAATTCCTTTTGAAAAGTGATTTTTGTGTATCCTAATTGTAAAAGGTCAGTGGATATATTACAGTGGTTAAGTGGTATTTGGTTTTAAATTAAGCAAATTTATTGGCTGTGTTCTTTGTAAAGTCTGAGTGTGCTGACTGCATAATTTCTATTCCCCCTCCCCTCTGTGTGTCCCTTCATCTCTCTCTCCCTTCCCTCATTCTCTCTCCCACTGTCATTTCCCTGCTGTCACCTCCCTCTCTTGAAGGCTTCGGTTTTAATGGACTTTGGAGGTTTGCCGGCCCCTTCTCTAAGGTATAATTAATCGTCCCTATATTTGCCATTCATTTTCGCCAGAAAGTGCGGTGAAGGAAATTCAGCCGGCTAAGCAATTAGAGTTATTACATTAATCGAACAGAATGTCCAGAGTGTTTCCCTCCTCAGTCATACGGTTTTGCTCTGTAGAACATTTTAGTCAAAAAGGTTTAGTTTTTATATATTGCTCATAGATTGGTCTATAGTTCGATGCTGCTAAAGGCTTTGCCTTCTGTGCCCTGCTGACATGTAGGCAGCGGATTCGTTCTCTCTTGTTTAGATTGAAGTTCGATAGAAGATCCTTCATTCTGTTGAGTGGCTTAGGATCAATTCCTCCAACCATTTCTTTCAGTCCACAACTGCACCAAGAAGCCGTGTAGCACCTTTTGCAAAACCAGTTTTGTCCGCTCTCACTCTGCAGCAAACCCAAATCCCAGATTATGCTGAACTGGTAGTGAAGTTCCTGGATGCTCTGATTGACACCTACCTTCCTGGTATTGAAGAGGAGGGAAGCGAGGAGTCCCAGCGAACGCCAACTTCTCCGTACCCGCCCATCGTTCAGAGCCAGCTGAGCATCACTGCCAACCTCAACCTGTCCAACTCCATGACCTCGCTAGCAACCTCGCAACACTCGCCAGGTCAGGAGTTGCGCATGCGCATGCACACAGAAGCATGTATATGCACGTTTGTGGCCGTTTCTCATAATGATTAAGAGGGGTGTCTTTAGGTGTGGAGCCTGTTGTATTGTGTTTGTGGTTGCCTTTGCTTCCTCTGCTGCGCTCTCATTCAAGACTTTGCCATGAACTGCCATTAACCTTGAAGTGACGTACACAATTTCTCACAATGTTTTTTACAACAAAAGTGGGATGAAGTTGTGTGTGCGTTCTCATCTGTGCGTTTGAATCAACGTTAACCTCATTGCACTCTCTCTCCTTTATTTGGGACACGCTGTCAATTCAGAGGGCCCCATAGTTTATAGACGCTCCCCGACTTTGTCCCATGCCAGGACGGCAGAAGAGATGCCACCGAAAACCGCTGGTACAAACCTAAACTATAGAGCTGTGATGGGCAATTAATGTCCAGTTCTATAGTTTGCAGACTTTGGTAACTGATTTAAGTGACTATCACTTGTCTACTTTTCTTTCTACGGGGATAGAGATGTTTGAAAGTGGCCAGTTAAAAAGTAGTCTGTGGAGTTAATAATATCGTGAGCTAAATCAGGCACACAGACAGGCACTTAACGTTTCCCCCCATTATTTGATTTAACAATCAATGTGGATCCACCACAAACTGATGACATCGATTCTTACTATTTTTTTTCACTACTTTTTAACCATTAAATCTAACAGTAATGAATGTGTATGATTAAGACTGCTTAACAACCAATCAGATGTCGTATCTCAAAACCTTTCCTTATTCATAAAGGATCATAAACGGCTGCTCATTCCTATTCTTTTTTTCATTTTTGTTTTACATTCATTGTCTTTTTTCCCTCTTTTGAGTTGTAAATGTCACTCATATCTGCTTTCTTTTCCACTCCTTTGTGTGCGCGCGTGCATGTCTGTGTGAAGCCTCCCTGCCTTGCTCTAAGTCGGCAGTGTTTCCACCACACCTCGTCCTCCCAGGTATTCGCCTTTTGCTGCTGTGCCACCTCCTTTCACTTTGCTGATGAATTTTTTTAATAAGGAAAGTTGGAATGGAGTGTTGGGAAGCTAGACTGTAAAGACAGCAACACAATCACTTCTTACATTTCTGTGTTGACACATAACGTTGCATAATTTTACAGTGCTGCTTTGAAAGATGTTAAAGGATTCGACCCCATTTGTTCCTTTGTGAGTTTGTACTTCCTGAGCAAGGCCCGTTCCTCATTGCAGAACTGTTGCGTCTTGAGCCACCTTCTGGTCAATATTGGAATTGAATGTGGTTTAAAACCAGACTACAAGAGTGCGTTTACATGTACAAAGTAATCTGATAACGGCAAGAAATTAGTTATTTGCCGATAATAAGATCAACAGGTTTACAAGCACTTCAGTCATCTGATCTACATGAGTCACCCAATAATTAAATTATTATTATTTTTTGAGTAAACAGAGGTGGGTAGAGTAGAAAATAATAAAAGAAATAAAAATAATAATGACAAGTAAAAAAAAAAAAATAGTCATTTAAGTAACAACTTAAATGTAACAACTAAGAAAGTATCTAGTGAAAAAGCTACTCATATAGCTTGTTCCTCAATACATAATTGAAATTTCAAAACAAAGTGATGTTCTATGAAAATGAAGACACAATAATTTAAACTCGTGGAATTAAAAGGATGTATTACATCATACAGAGGGTAAACATCTCTGTGAAAGAACTATGCCTTGGTAAGCAAAGAAAATCATGAGGAGGCAATTTAAGCCTTTGTTTTTATTTACTTCATTTATAACTAGTGTTCATGCTGGGGTTTTTATTTATTTAACCCTTTCAACAGTTAGTCCAAATCCCAAATGGCTTCCTATTCACTACACATGCTCTCTGTGTAGGGTATAACATAATGGGATTCTTGGGCCTATCTAGTGCACTTTACTCCCCACACAAAGACATTTGGGATTCAGCCACAGAAAAAAGCGTAACACTGTAATAACACCGCCGGCAGTGAAGCTGACTCAGTTCAGCTAGGTTTTCCAGTATAGAGGTGATCGCACCACTACTTTCTTGTTGAATGGCGCACAATTGACTCGATGGAGGCAAGGTTTTTTTCTTTTTTCTTTTTCTTTCTTCTCTGTGTAGTTATAGAAAATGGAAAGTGATCTGATCATATGCATGCGCTAAATAGCCCTATTAGTGGGCTTGAAATCACTTTAAGGTAATCGGAGTATGCCGTATTACACAACCACTTGATTAATCTGATTACAGCCAAAATATGCTAATGATCAAATTTAGGGGTGTAACGATGCACTCTGTTCACGATTCGATTCACGATGCTGGGTTCACGATTCGATATCGTCACGATACTCAAAATATTTTGACAAACATTTTAATGATGAAAGATTTCTGAAAAACAATGTGCATTTTTGTCTGTATATATTTGTAAACAAAAAAAATATTTTGGAATCCAGGAAAATACTTAGAACAGAGGTTTAAAATTGTATACAACTAAATAATAAAAAATAATAAGAAAAGTACTGTTATAGCAGCTTCAACATACTTTTAAATAAATTTAAAAAATCAACCTCAGTCTTCAAACACTCAAGGATTAGCCTGCATTCCGAACCTAGAATATTGACAGATTTCTTTTCAGTAATATCAACATGTCCGCAGAAGCTGTAATATTTGAGCCTTTACTCTACACTTCCTCTGTTTTGATGATGATGTGACGGCGCGTGTGCATCGTGGACAATTTGACAGCTGTGTTTACAAACTGAATGGATTAGTGATATGTCTGTTTCTCTATGGCATGCAGCTATCCAACAACTTGATCAAACCACAAGACATTCACTGCATGAGGAAAACACAGTTAGCTAGAAAACTGTGAAGCTTTTAAACAGCTTTAGGCAGACCGACCTTTTTTTGTTTTTTATTTTTTAAACTGGCTCCTAACCTAACATGATCTCTGCAGGCAGACTGTAGCCTAGGCAGAGTTAGAAAGCAAATAAAAACATTTCCACGTCGTGTTGGTGAAATATATTTATATATATTTTTTGAAGTAGTGTTAATGTATATTACAGCAAGAAAAACTAAACTAAATAATAGAGTTCTCGTCATTTTTGGCTGTTTGCCAGAATTCAGCCACAGTGACATCCGATGGGTTTTCACAGGCCGGCACAGTTATGTAGACCATGGTTCTCTTGCAATATTTGCAAACAGTTTTGGTTTTATCAGTTCCCCTTTCGCCGTTTTTGTTTCTGGAAATGGGAAAGCCAAAATGATGCCACACCTCGGATTTAAAAGATGACGGGGCATCCTCAATCTCAAACTCCTCTTCACCTTTTTTCCATGTCTGTGCACTATATAACGACTCTAAAGCTAGGGGTGTGACGTATGACGTGCTGGTATGGGTTACGGTGATTTGCGACCTCTGGTATTCAAACGGTGCAATTGCAGTAGATGGCATAATTGATAGAACCTGATATCGAAGATCTCCACGATGCACATCGTCACATTTTTTGCATCGCGATGTATCCTGCCGCGATGTATCGTTACACGCTTAATCAGATTATTAGTGTGCTTGTAAACGCACTACATGTGTAAACAGTCTGGGTGAGGGGTAAGAATTAATAGATTAACGGAGGGGTAAGAATTAATAGATTAACGCTACTTGTTACTGTTTATGGGCCTAACACAATTTGCCTTTTACACGTATTTCTAATTGTCCTATGAAGAAATGCTCTAAATGTAATATCCAAATTGATAATTGTACTTCATATTGTATTATTGTTGGATGTTGTTATTCATCTTATAGCACTTAGCAGTTTAATAATGTGTTAGGATAATAAAAGTTTTATAAAGAGAAAATGTAGAAATGCCTCAATGATTTGCAATATAAAGTTATAATATCTCAAAATAGCTGTGTGTGTGCTGTTTGTGGGTTGGAAGGCTTGCATTTTGACCTGCCATCTCTCTCCTGCAGGTATTGATAAGGAGAATGTGGAGTTGTCTCCCACCTCCAGCCTGTGCAGCAGCGGCCGAGCGCGCCACGGTTCAGCCAGTCAGGTGCAGAAACAGCGAAGCACCGGCAGCTTCAAACGCACCAGCATCAAGAAGATCGTCTGAGCACGCTCTGAGACCTGACTCGGCATTCAGGAGGCTGCATTAACCATCCTTCTCTATTAATTGCTTGTTCTTTTTTTATCCAATCTAAGAAGGCTTCTGCGTAAAAGAACAGCTTTAGTTTAAGCTTAGTTTGGTGCGGAAGCCAGAAAAGAACGAAGAATAGTGTTTACCTGCGCAGGATGTTGTGCATGTGCGGGATAATCTCAGCACTGCTGTTCAGCATCCACCATCTTAAGATGCTTTTCCAGGTGCATGAGAAGAAAACGATGTAAATTTGTAGTTTATATCCTTTTCCTCCCACTGGCTTTTAAGCTTCTGCTCTGAAAGTCAGGAGAGCCAGAAGGAACCCACTCGGTTTTAAAGACACAGTCTGCTAATTTAATCGTCAGTGTCAGCAGCAGATTACATAGACTATAAAACAAGGCACCAGCTTGCTCTAAAACGTTCTGGAGATTTTGGGGCTAAACATTGAAGGGCCTGTAACGGTGAAGTCTGGAAAGACTATAAAACCAGGGACGGACTTCAACAACCACTATAACACCTGACCAAAACTGACTGTGGAGAACAAAGGCCTCAAAGTCAGGATTTGCCTGGATGCATTTGTCCTGGACGAGTGAATCAGGGGGTCCTTTGAGAACCTGTTATCAACAAGCTTGAAATCTGGACTGCAATCGGATGTTATTCGGATACCGAGCAGATGTGTGTGTGTATGTATGTATATATATATATATGTGTATATATAATATATTATATATATATATATTATATATATGTTATATATATGTGTATATATATATATAAATATAAATGATGTGTATGATAATGACAATGATGCTCACACATTTTGGGTTGTTGTTTTGTCCATTGTGTGCCTTTGTCGGGTCTATCAGCTGTGTATAGTTTGTAAGATAAGCTGAGGAAGGGGGAAAAACAGGTACTAATTATTGAGAAATGTTCTTCACGTTATACACATGTCCATACATCGCTGCACTGTTATAAAAAAAAAAAGAAAAGATAAGAAAAATTCATATGATCTTCAAATATATAAGTATCATTACTTGCTGCATTTACTGTAGATATTTATTCTGTGAAGTTAGCTAACTAAAAATCAAATGAAGGTATCTCTTATAATCACTGTTGTCTTATAACCATCCGTCATTTAAATAATAATATTGACAAGAACAATAATATTGACAAGAGTGCTATATGGTTAAATTCCCATAATGCTGACCATGGCAAAATGACAATGGAGGGCTTTTGGGGATTCCACCTAATCCCACAGGTCATCAGGCATTTCAAATGATTTTTAGCTTCATTGCGAAATATATGGTGTTGCGTCTGTTTTACGTTTGTGTGTGTTTAAAGGGCAGAAGACGGAAAGGGAGATGAGGTGGTGTTTGTGCTCCACTGTTGGTACCCCTTCAGTCACAAAGCATTTAGCAAAGTGGTACAGGACTCGAAATCCCAGGATACCGAGAGAAAGGCATGGTGACATTACCCCAAAGCATAGATTGCAATACGGAGAGTAGGACATGTAAACAGCTTGTTTTCCTTCATGACTGACTGGTGGGTCATGTCTCATAACATTCATATGGGCTTTTTTTTTTTTTTTTTTTTTGTGTCTTCTGCTTGTTACATGCCATTATAAGTAAGGCTTGGATCTATATGTACATTACATATCTGTTCATGTCCCCACATGAAAACAAATTTGCCATTCATTTACACTTTTAACTAAAAATGCCACTACAGTGGAGACTCCACAATGTATTCAGTGTAAAAGTCATGGCCTGAGGAAGGTTTGCTGATTTATGTGCAATATACTCGAATATATTACTACAGACCCCCATTATTTTTCTTTTTTTTTTTTATATAGAAAAGATGACAATATTTCCAACACTCCATTTACCTTGCATTGTACCTTTTGTATTCCTTTTTCTCTAGGGAGGTCTTTTCTTCTCGTTGACTGTTTTTAAAGGGAAACTCAACACTACAAAAGGGCACTCACAAAATGCATTACCCACTTCATGTTTAAGGAAACCAAAGTCAGTTCTGTCTTATTGAGAATCGGTGGTAAATTTATTCAACCACTATACCCAGTGTTCAACCGCTCAATCTCCTCAGAACAAATGGCCTTAAATGGTTTGCTCACGTCATATAGGTGTTGTTCATGATCAATAACAGTGCCTCATCCTTTGCTTTTGGAATTGGGACCAAACCTGTCTTGCAGTCAGTTGTTTTGATCAGCTTGTTTTTTTTGTGTTTCTGTTTTCATTGTCTAAACCTTATAGCTTGATTATTTTATGCATCTCGTCTTACCCAAGTGTCTATATATAACTGCAGACTGGTACAGTATTACTATTCCTAGTTGGCGATTTCGTGTTTTTTTTTTGAGTTGTCATCTCTCTCTCTCGTTGGCAGATTGCGAATATTGGTTGCAGGGCAGTTTTTAATATATGTTAAATTTTAAGAACGCCTTTATTCCACACGGAAGACTGATGTGGATGAGGATGAGTCAGCTAACCCTGTGATATTCCCTCTCTGTCCCTCAGTTACACGTTCATCAATCCCAGGTATTGAGTTGATGGTACACAGCTGAACTGAATCGTACAAGTTCTCAGGATCTACTGGAGTCTAATATCTAAAGCTATAGATGCAGGTATGATAGTTTTCTGCCTGCACATCAATTTGTTGAAAGCATGCTTGCCCTTCAGCTTTTTTGAAATGTGGATGAACTCTGACGTTAGCTAACGTCTTACTCATTTCCATCACAATTTGTGGTTAAGGAAGACTACGTACATTTGAAAATGAGTAACAATGTGTATTTTATAATGCAAAACTGTTGGTCTGAAGCATTTACCACATTTTAATTGCACCAATCATCTGTAAACAGCACATTTGTCATCTGTAAATATTTTTGTGTAAAATTGGAAGTTATATGATTGTAAATAAAACATTGTATTGCTTTTTTGTAAAGCAGTTAGTTGCTGTACATGTATAACATGGCAATTTAATTATACCTGTGTTCATAATAAAAGTTGTCCACTACCCCGTCACAGTGATATCAGATAAGTGTATTTAGTGTGGCTTGTTTTTTTTGTTTTTTTCCCTGTTTCTATTTTCAGTCTAATTTTATAGGTTTGCCAACGTCAGTAAGACCAAAATAATTAGATGATTTCTCTAAAAGATCCTTTTATCATTTTAGTATTTTTTTCTTTATTTTTGTAAAATTGTCATACTGTCTGGCAATGACGTTTTTTCTATTACTCTAAGGGTTTGACAGCCAGTCTCTTCAAGAGGGCAGATTTAAGGAATATGCTTCTGTACACAAATAAAATCTTAATGTTAAAATAAGCCTGTTTAAAAACTGCAAACCCTCCCTCTTAAGTGATTTATGGTGTATATATTCAGTATGCCTTTTTTTGTCACATCATCTACTACATCTATATTTACAGTTTGATTTATTCCATTTACTTTTACATTATGGAAATACCACAGCAGTGCAAAAGGTGTATTTTATATATCGTCGCTGTCCAAAAAAAACAAAATATGTATCTCACTTTTTGCGCTTTTTACTTTTTGTCATATATAGAATGTGGGCAAAAACCTCCATCTATCCCACAGCAGTTAACATCTAAATGACCAATGAAAAGCTGACAAATCACACCATGAATTTTGGATTTATTGTGTATGATTAATGATAAG
>JAOUQW010000047.1:12314647-12330818 GCA_028565825.1 Olivaichthys viedmensis | reverse complement strand
TGCTCCATGTGAAGCTGCAGTGTCGTGTCCTGTTCTGCACTTACGCTTTTCATTGTGTGCTGCTGCATTGTGTGTGTGTGTGTGTTTGTGTTTGTGTTGTGTGTGTGTGTGTGTTTGTGTTGTGTGTGTTTGTGTGTGTGTGTTTGTGTTGTGTGTGTATGTGTGTGTGTGTATGTGTGTGTGGTGTGTGTGTGTTTGGTGTGTGTGTTTGTGTGTGTGTTTGTGTGTGTGTGTTGTGTGGTGTGTGTGTTTGTGTGTGTGTGTTGTGTTTTTGTGTGTTGTGTTGTGGTGTGTGTTGTGTTGGTTGTGTGTGTTGTGTTGTGGTGTGTTTTGTGTGTTGTGTTGTGCTGCCGGACAAAATGCACTGCGCTTTACAAGACGTGTTGTCCGCGAAACCTTGTTTAGGATTTCCACTCGTCTGAAGTCCTCTATTCGACCCCTACATGCATTAGGGGGCGTTTAAGCGCGCACGCACACGCATACACACACACACACACATACACACGGATGCGCACACACACACACGCACAACTGCACTTGTTCGACCCGCGATCGGTTGCTTATGTGCTTTTTTTTTTCTCTCTCTCTCTCTCTCTCTCTCTCTCTTTCTCTCTTTCTCTCTCTCCCTGTTCTGCTTTCAGACAGCCTTAGAGACTATTTTAATAAATTTGGAGAAATCCGGGAATGTATGGTGATGAGGGACCCCACGACCAAGCGCTCCAGGTAAATCCAGTGCCATTTCTAAGCGCCGAGCCGTGTGCTCCTGTTGAATGATTCCGGGTCAGTACTCGGGCACACAGCGCTGCACTTTCCTAAACCGACTGGATCAGTGGATGCGAGAAGGCAGTTTGAAATTGAGCTTAGTAGCACAATGTGTACTTATTCTTATTGAACGTGCTGTTTTTCCATAAACACTCGCTTAACAGCCCCGTTTATGCTGCTCGAAACATAATGTCACTGCCAGTCTCCGTCAACCGGTCATTACATGTGATGTGTAAAAGTTACCCGAAACATTGTAAATAGAATAAACCTGAAACACAAACCACCTGAAGTTTCTCTCAGTTGTTTTCTTTCTTCATTTGTGCTCTCTCTCTCTCTGTGTTTGTGTGTCTATGTTTGTGTTTATTTTTCCAGGGGATTCGGGTTCGTTACATTCGCGGATGCGGCCAGTGTAGATAAAGTTTTAGGTCAACCTCACCACGAATTAGACTCAAAGACGGTACGTTCCCTTTTGCTGGTGTTTTTTTGTTGTTGTTGTGTAAGCTGTTCAATGACACATAGAGGTTTAATTCCTATCACTTCTATTCTTGTCCGTCTTCTCCATGCCATTTCTGATTGTAGCGCACACACACACACACACACACACACAACAGCAGGGCTCTTGATGCAGATGGGTGGCTCAGTAATGAACTCTTTTAGCCCAGCACATTTGCCTCGTATCACAACAGGTAGATAGGAGCACCGACTGATCTGCGCTTTTGTACCGAATATGGCGCATGTTGGAGATGTTCCATGTCTATGTTTGACGTTTGTGTGTTTAATCAGTATTGCTGTTTTGAATGGGTGCCAAATCAAACAAACCTGCACACAGGGGGTGATGTATGACTTGAGTGCCTGCATTACACTTTAGACACACAGCTTATAAAGCACACGTCATCGAGACCCGGTTGCGCATCCGTCACTTCGGTTTGCTCATTATTATTTTAAGTAGAGTAATGAAGTTGTATAGATGCATTAATGGTTTCTCAGAAATAAGGAATGGAGTTTGTTTGCCTGCAGGTGAGCATGTACTTCAGAGATTGCCCTGTTTATTTAATTACATTTTAACAAGATATTACTGTTTTTTTTACTGTAATATGAATTTATGTCCATGTTCATTTTGCCACTTGTTTTGTTTAGATTATATTATTAATCGCTTAAAATGTTTTCACTGCTTTTCACTGCATGTCTGCACATTTGCTATTATTATTTGCAATTCCTATAATTCTGTCACCCGAAACACACTTCAGTTATTTATTTTGCACACCTTAAAAATAAAGAATGATAATTTCCCACAATCCCCAAAGATTTGTGGTTTTTATGCGTAGTTATGATAGTTGTTTGTGTAGTAATTACCTGTAGTAAGTAACTAACTTAGATATACCCCTAAAATATACCTAGACCTATATAATAGTATCTGCTTTTATATTTAATTACCTGAAATTAAGTTTATGCCTTTTATAGTCAAATATTGACTTCATATCAAGTAAATACAAATATCCACAAGTGTGACAATCAAATGATGATTCTTGATATGTTTAGTAGAGACGAGCAGCTTATCCTTTAAAATCTGTGTCAAGTTTTTGTAACACCGTCAGCAAGACTTACACACTTTCTCTGGCAAAATAATTTTTTTTTTGTTACGATTGATGGATGGGTACCTTTTGAAAAGTGCACCAGATATGCACTGACATTTTGCTGTTCCAGGGGCAGTAAACGTTTTACTTTGTATTTGAACAGCTGTATTATTCGGATATTTCTCATTGAAAAACCAGTGGGAGTCCAGAATGAGCGAGCTTTGATTTAGAAGAGCGAGGCTGTGGACAAACCGGCCAACATCATTTCCTTACCGTGCCATTTTAATGCAGTAAAAAACATGTACATGAGTGCTGTTGCTGAAAGAAATTCAGAGTGCAGAATTACTAATGGTGAAATCAGCGAGGGGTTTTGCTGCTGTTATTTCCCTGGGACGTGGTGTTATTTTAACCTTAATTTCCAGTGCTTTCTGTTTCTCTTCTATTCTTAAGACAGTTTATCAGAGTGGATTTAAGTTACGGGTTTAAAATAAAGACCCAGACAGATATAGAAGGAAGGCAGCCTAAAAAATAGGGTTGAACAAAATATTGGTTATATATGTGTTATATGTACATTATTTACATTTATATATAATATAAATATTAAAAAGTAGACACAAAGTAGGTATAGCCTTTGCGTGAATGAAACTGTTATAAGGATTAAATTACCCTCTGTTCTTTTTAGCATGGATAACTGGCCCGCCAACTTTAAATGTGTTTACATCCTCACGGCGAAAAAATCCATCTTATTTAAACTGTCATTTTCACATTGACATTTAATTTTAGTTAGTTATGGGCCTAATGCAGACTAGATTTTAGGCTTTATTTTCTATTAAACTATTGATTATGTGAAGAACTGAAAAAGATGTGGTTCTGTGTTTGAGTTGCTTAGATAATATTATGGAGCTAAATTGGTCATCTGCAGATTAAGCTGTTAAATTCGTTTCTTACCCACACAGAGAGGACGGTAGATTACTGTGGAAAATGTATTTTAATACAGTTAGTTGGCAAAGATGGAGGTTACTTATTTAAAAGCAGTCCTATGTAGAATGTTCTCTTAAAATGAAAATGTTAAGGACTATTAATGAATATTAGGACTGTGGTACGTGAAGAGAAGAGAAGAAAAGGCTAAAATGTTTTTTTTTTTTTCTCTACGTTGACAATGTGTGAGATTAGCAGGCAGCTAGAAATATTCAACTGACAAGCCAAACATATCATAGTTACACATTGGTTAAATCAGTAGGTTTACCACAGTGGCATATTTAAGGGCACGTGGCTCATCTAAGCCTTAACCAACAAGCCTCTTGGTAAAATGTTAGCAGCTATTTTAGAAACTGAGCTCTCGCATCTGAGTCCCGTGCCTGTCCGATATTTCCGATGTTTAAACTGGGCCAGTTGCATTACATAATCGCTCCGTACAGGCATACCTCTAGGATTCTGGGTAAAAAAAAAAAAAAAAATGAGGTCAAGGTTTGGCGTTTGAAATGATTTTTTTGAATGAGTGGTGAAGAACATGAAAAGCACGACAGTGAGCATTAGCAGCCATGTGTCCAGGATTGAGAGAGATTGAGATCACGAGGACAGCAGTGACGGTGGTTAAAGCAGGGATTACCGCGGCTCGGGATTGTGATGTCACACCCTGAGCTGAGACCCGGCTCAATGGTTCAGTCCCGAGGCATGTGACCTCATTCATAAAGGTGAAGCCTGGAGCCTAAAGGCCCGACAAACGCAAGAGAGCTTGGTAGAGATGGAAAAAATTAAAGACCAAAAACCCACAATGGCAGTACAGAGATAATCCTGAACTACCCTGTTATTTAACCTTGCAGTTTATTAGAGTAAAGGTTGATTTTTAAAAATCAAGCTCAATACATTCAGCTTACATTTACTGTATTATTATAATTTTTTGCGTAACGTATCACTTTATCTGCCACTGCATGTAAAGTTTTATTCAGTTATTCTACTACCTTCTACAATTTCCCTTAATAAATCAAATTTTTATATATATTATAAATTCCTTTTTGCCTTTGTGTTTGTGGTGTATTTCCTTTGTGTCCATATTTTTACCACCTGCCTCACCAGCATTGGCAATTTTTGAGGTGCCGGATGTATGAGAATAGATATGAGCAGAGCACCACAGCAAAATGTGTGACACACTTTAGTATTTCACATTTGATTAAAAATGGTTACATAAGCTGCAGATGTAAGAACCTGGAGTGAAAATTGCATTGTGTGTTGACAATTGGTTGCCGGCTGCAGTCCTCTCTAAAAGCAATCTGTTTTAGATTAAACACTTTTCTGGATGAATTAAAGTATAATATAAACAGCATAGCTTTTCCACCAGAAAGAGTCTTTAAAAGGCAGTACATGTTACATTCTATTCAGACCAAATTCATTCATCAGAGGACAAATCCTACCCCCCAAAAAAAGCCCCAAAAAGCAAAAGCAAAACCCAAACACGTTTACTTAATTTTTCCTTTGCGCACGGTCATGTCCGTTTCTTCAATTTCTTACCTTTTTAATGAAGTGACAAAGTACTAAGACATGCTGTATATTGAAGTGCAATATTTCACTAATGGGTTTTTTCCCCCCCCGAGTTGTTTTTCCATTCAATGAGAACGCTGGAGAGACTTCGGCTACAATGTGACCTTCCTTGCATGCATGATCATTCGACATCCTTTTATTTAGCAGGGCATTTTGGTGCACTAACTGTCCAGTGAAAAATGATGGCCCTCTCGTTTCCGTTAAATTTAGGTGTAGCCGAGCTACATTTGTATGAAATAAATTACAATTCTTAGAAAGCATCATAAACCTTTTTATCTATTTATCTAACATTGTGGATCGCATTATTTTCTTTTCTTCAGTTAATTTTTTTTTTTTTCCCCACAGAGCCAGGAAATGCTGCCTATAATGGCCTCTCAAAACAGCATTGTTTTTATAAACTGTCATGTTCAAGTCATGTCATGGGACCATAGATTTGCAAGATTTTAAAAGAACCTAAGCTCAATAACAAATTTCATTTTCTCTGCATTATTATTTAAGCTTGGTTGATGGAAAATGCCGTAGATCACCGGTAACAGTGATAACTTTATGTTCCTATATTTGTGGATTTGGATTTGAGAACTCCTAACCTTTGTACCATAATACTGTATGTTGGAGTGATAAATCGTGTGATGTGTTTTATAAGCTTCCATTATTGATTCCTAAGAGGAGAAATGTCTCAAACCTCTGCGGACAGCTCCATGGGCCTTTATTCAGACAGTAACTGTGTAGGAAGGAGTCACCAATAATGATGATAATCCCTCTAGAGGGAAGAAGGTTGTGGAAGTATTGATCTAATGCCTCTTCTGATTCTTCGTAAATCTACAGCACTCACCAATACAAACTCCGTCATGTCAGCCTCCCTTCCCCAGGGCCCAGACTCCCGTGTCCATGAAGCTCTTTAATTATAACTGATGCTTTTGTCTGATATCTGATAACTGTTAGATCTGATATCTGATAAATATCTTTTGGATCTGTATATTGTTTGTTACCAGTTGCTACAAATTCATTGTCACATGGTATTATATATTATTATTTTCAATCTTATTTTGTAATTCTTCCAATATGTATGATATCAAGTCACTTAGTGACAGGTTTTTCTTTCCTTGTTTTATTAGATTGACCCTAAAGTTGCCTTCCCAAGACGTGCTCAACCCAAGGTAAGAGGACATTTCCTTTAATTTAACAGAAAAAAAAGCTATTTTTGGGCATCTGCTGAATTGCATAAACTGTTGAAAATGGTGGCATTAGAATGTGCTCAGTAGTGCAATAACATCAGTATAGACTCAGTATTTATTTTTAATTTTAATTATTTAAATGGCTTTTATGTTTTTTTTTGGGGTATAGCAGATTGAATAGAAGGTAATGACTAGTAATTTGATCTCTGATTGCCTATTAAACTCAACAGTTACAGCTATTTTCAGGGTAGTAAGCGGAATAATCATCTCACTTCATGAACCTAAAGTTTACATGTCTGAAGTGCTGTAGTCCTTACTTAAAATGGAGATAATTAGCAGAGATACTATTTTTTCATGACCTAGAAAGGTGAGCGTTGCCCTTGGCATTGAACATTTTTATTATTCCGTTATTACTGTTATATTACTGTTATTCCTTTGTTGGCCGTTTTGGCAGAGGCCTTCCTATGAACACCGATTGAAATGTTAGCCAGGTGCTCTGTGTCCTACTTTAATGTTTGCTGAGCATTCGTCTCTTGGCCTTTAAGTCTAAACTGGGCTTTTTCCTGGTTGTGCCGTGAGCCTTTTGAGAGCAGGTCCTATCCCTGCCCTGAGATCAGTTTTGTGTTTTCTTTTATAATGTGTTGGGTTAGTTTCAGTGAGAGAAACTGGTTGTTGGTCAGCGCAGGAAAGGCAGCATCTTCCCAAAGTGGGTGGGAGGAGGTGAGGAGAGAGAGCTTGCTAGGTGGCAGGTGTCCATAGCACACTTGGCTGGCTAATTGAAATAAAGAACTTTTTCCACTCCATCCAAAGTGGGGAATCAGTGGAGGGGAAATGGCGCACTGTTTCTCCCGCTCTCATGCCAGCGAGGCTGGTCCAAACGCAGGCCGCAGGGCCCCAGGCCGAATGGCGCTTCTTGGCTCAGCATGGGCTCAGGATGAATGGGGGTTTTAAAGCGCCAGGCACCAGCAGCACTTGTGCTGCACTCGCATGTCTGGTCTCTTTCTCAGGCCGAGAAAACTGATAAATGATAAATGCGAGGCAAATACATTTATACCCTCTCTTGCAATCACGAGAGGAGATTCGCGAGCCAGGACAACTGGCATATAGTAAGTATGATGCGAATGCATTACCGCCTTCTCCTCTAGCCCAACGGCGTGAAGCGTGTAAGCATGTGCAAATAAACAAGTGCAGTGAAGGAGAAAAAGCTCTAAATAGCCACACTGCTTTTGTCTGTGGAGTGCTGGCCTGTTTTTTATTTCCCAAATGAAAGCATGAAGACTGACGGTGCCTTTAGCCCCATTCGAATGACTTTAGTTTTCCACTGGTAGCTGCGGTAACTTCATCCTTTACAGGTGCTACTCTGTGATTTCATGAAAAAATTCCAGTTTAAAAGTGATATGATTACCATGGGTAACACAAAACCACGGGTTTGTGGGGGAAAAAACCCCCAAGAGAAACTTACTCGTCCTGTGTTAATTCCTATTCATCCATGCAAAGGTGCAAAGGTTTTATCACGGAGCAGACATGCAAATGTTTTATTACAGACTAATACCGTCCGAATAGGACTTTTGTTTTTGCTATCATCATTTTTACCCGTTTGGCCATTTACTGCAGACGGCGCAGGAGATTGTTTTTGCTGCTGCTGTTATTTCCAAAAAAAAAATAATTTTTTTTGGGGGGGGTTTGTTTCACACCACATTTGCATAACACATCTTTGCATGTCCTGACAAGATCTTAATTGATATTCGGAGTGATATTCGGCAGGTGATGGATTCAGCAGATCTGATATTCCCTGAGAGAAAACTGTCATTACCCCAAAGCTATGTATTCTTTTTAATTAAGCTACCATGCTGTTATAACAAGCCCGTAGGTGGAATCTATCCAGGTTGATCAAATTTTTACCGCTTCAGTTCTTTTTAAGCTTGGGATATTCCTTTTTCTCTTTGTGGAAGGCATTGCTATTGTCTAGTTGTTTCAATTCAATATGTTGCGGACAGGCTAAAACTAGACTTTGTGCTATCACAACATGTGCTTCTTAAACCTGTTTGTTTGTTTGTAGTGGAGTCGTTGACTTATAGAAACCTATGCCTCTAACTTAAATTCCTGGCCAGATAATCCAGTGCAGTAATGTTATAGACTGATAGGAAGCTAACATGCTAACTCAGAAGGCTAACTTTTTGTCCTCGCTGGAATTTGGCCCTCGGTTTTCTCCGGACCACAGGAGATTTTACCCTTTTCACCCCCTCTTTGTGCTTGTTCTCAGCGCTTCTGGCTCCTAGCCATTGCTTTTGCAGCCTTTAAAAGATTATTCTGTCATTTTGCTGACACCAGTTCCAAACACTGTTAGACACTGTGTAATGAGTTTGCGATTGAAAGCTCCAAGCAGCCACCCTCTGTTATACCGACTTTATTTCGCCAGACTCTCACCATCGAATTCCACGCCACTGGCAATAATCAGCCTAATGAGTGACGTTATCCACAAAAATGGGATCTATGCTTGAAGTGCATGAAGGGGGAATGGGGTGGCGGAAAAACAAACGAGAGGTAAAAAGGCCCAGCACAGAGCATGATAGGATTCTTCAGTTACAGCAGCAGCACAACAGACAACAAGCCTGAGTGGAGACATCCTGGCATTTACCACCACGAGAGCTGTCAAAACAATGCCTGTGCTTGTTCTGCTCCCTGAGCTACATCCTCAGTTTGAGGCACCAGCCTGGCTTGGGATTTGCCAAGGGAGATGGGAATTGAGTTTACTCTTGTTGTGGTGTTTTTTTCCTTCCTCCCCAGTTTAATTCTTTCCTGTCCCGTGTACGTCTCCGCCATGCTGTTTTTAATCTCCTACCTCACTCTCTGACTCATGCTTGTTTTCAGTAAGTGGGAAAACTGCGGGTTGAGTTTTTAATGAAGTCCAAGAGGTGCCACTGTGTGAAGTAGCGAGGGCCCTAGCTCTCGGGAATAGAGGCAGCTCGGAGATCCCCCCGCCCCTGCCAAATGACGCACTGCTGCCATCCAATGCCAATTAAGAGCCGCGCACAGGCATGGCTCAGTCCCACTCCTCCGTCACCGCTGCATGCTGCTTTCATTTTGCCCCTCGCTCTGACAGCTTGGCAAAGTAGCTATTTTCTCCTCTTTGCTAGCTGGAAATTTTCAGCATGTGTTTGAGAAAAGCAGATTTGATAAAAGGGCCTTTGCTAAATCCGTCTCACATCTTTGATGTCTTTGAGGCTTGGTTTAAATATTGTGTAGAACCTGAGTTGATGAGGGATGAGAGATTTGCAGCAGGGCGCGACAAATGTGTTCATCCACGATAACGATGCAGATCTGCTACTTTGGTGTTTGTGTGTCTTAGCTAGCCAAATTACATGTGCAGCAAAATTGAAGACAGTGGAAACCAAACCCTAAGTCTTTTTTGGATTAGTTAAGCACAGAATAATGGAAATGGCAACACAGAAACCATTTCAGCTCTGGAGCAGGTGAGATGGCTTCATCCTGGGCTTCTGCCACATTATAACGTCACAAGCTGATGTCTCTGTCTTTTTAAAAACAATTTTTAAATGAGGCATCTTTTGTTTTCCTGCTTGTTTTGTCTGGGAGCAGGGATGGTGTCTTCACACTGGCAGTAGAAGCTATAGAGGAGAATTCATGGCCATTGTGGCTAACCCAGCGCTAACTACCATTGAGTGACACTAATGAGGGGAACAGGCATGCAGAAGAGCGAGAAAACGAGGTCTTCTCAACATGGCCATTGACAAAACTCCATTTAGGTTCCAACACTCGGTGATCTTACCCAGACCCCTCCCCCTTCCCCATCCACCTTCTCCTGTTCTTTTTCAAAGAAACTCAATTACCGTAGTTCTAAGAGCATGGTACTTTGTTTTTTTTTCCCTGATTTGTTTTGATCAGCAGAAGCACAGGGATCTAATGGAGGCCTGCTGAGAGTGGGGCAACACGTCTTGGGCAGAGCCAAAACAGCCTCGGCCTTGAGAAAGTAAGAGGTGAAGATTAATTCCACATGTAAAGGTGCTACACCTCGAGTCCCAACTGCACTGAGCCGCTCTGATAAGAATGTCCACTGAAACATGGTGTTCCTCTGTAACCCTCACTTCAATCTAGTTGGAAGGTCAGGAAGAAAATCAATGCTGTTTGGTGTTACAAGATTCGTTGCAGTTGTTGGCTACACATCAACTAGACATTGTTGCTTTGAGGTCTCCATTTTCCTCTGAAGTAGTCGAGCTGAAAAGCTTTCTTTGTGCAAAAAATCAGTGGCTGTTGAATTTGCAGGTTGGTGTTGTACCACTTCCAAAAAAAAAAAAAAAACGTACCGTGAGGAGACATGACTTTTACTGTGACATTACCTCAGCAATAAAGCGAAAGAAAAGCAGTAACACCGAGGGTGTTGTGTTTTGCCTCTGAACTAGAGACAGGCTCTATTACTTGACCCATCCGGTGTCTGAAATTTACTTTGCATAAAAAAATTAACCTTATTCTCTTCGTCCCTTTTGTTTTTTGCCAGTGGTGTACTAGATTGTGACTGCGAATTGGACATAAAACAAATTGTCGTAATTGTCATAGCAATTTTTATTGTACATGAAATCAATATGCATTTATATAATATGAAAACCCTCATTATCCACACAACCACTTTAGCTTAATAAATGGTCTGTTTGGCCAACATTTTGCGCCGCATCGATGGGATTCTCAAAACACTCGCATTATTTCTTCACTGCTCAGACTTTCTGGTGGGCTGTCAGGCCTGGAAGCACGTCAACAGCTTAGACAGGTTATTACACAGTGACAAACTCAGTTTGGAGCATCTGGGAGCTTTCATTTAGGGTTTCTCTCAGAGCTGAAGGCTGCCAAGTGCGCTGCAGTTCCCTGTAGGAGCAGACAGGCCCCCATATCCGCCCCTGCAGACGCTGCAGCACTGTGCTGCTCTTTAAAGCTGCTGTTAGCTGCCGTGTCACACACACTGAAGTAGTGCTGGGGTTCTCTCTTCTCCCTGTGATAGCACAGCTCTCTCTACCTTCCCTCTCTCAATCACTGTCTCACGGTCAGCACTAACCTCTCTGCTGTGGTCCCTTCAGAATCCCTTGTTTTATATTGATGAGCTTTTTCTTTTATTTTCACATCGGTGCTAAACAATTAATCATATTTTATTTATGATCATGATTTTTGGCTTCAGCTTGTTAGTCAACGTTGGATATTGGTGCTTTTTGATCTGTGCCCCCCAATGTTTGGATGAGAGTGAACTGTCCCTCCCCAATCACGTCTGCATGATCCATCCTCGTGTTTTCACCTTCTAATATAGTGTTTTAATTGCTTTTGGTTGTTGCATTTGGCTGGGATCTATATTTTTAAAAACACGTCTTTCGTGGTCAGTTGTTGTCCGCAAATGTCTTGAATTCTGTATTCTTAAGGATTTCATTTTTATTCGACTGTGCTCTCTCATCAAATGTCAAAAACTCACTGGTTTATTTTATATTGATGAATAGTTCTGAGCGGGAGTGATATTGCAACATCTTTGTCTTGAAGCGTCCAATATGCAGAAGATTCTTAGTACAATATATCCTGATGGAAAAAAAAGGAACTGTGGCATGAACAGTACGTCACCCCCAAAGTTTAAATAAAACCTATACCACTGGTTTTAACTGTCTGGTTGCATAATGTGCATATTTATTTGTTTGTTTGTTTGTTTGGAGTCTAATTGTGTTCATATTTAGCATTTAATAGAAACTAAATTAATGTGAGTACAGAGCAGTCCTGTTCTGGCTTATAATGTAAAATGTGCAAGAAAAGGCTTTGTTGGCTGATTTAAAATGGTAAAATGACAAAGCGCAATTAAACGATTTTGTTCCTAAATTTGGCTGAATAATTGTACACCATTAATCGTGATTTCAATATCAAGCAAAATACTCAGAATGATCATTTTAGCCATTTATTCTTCAGTCCTATTTTTAAACTACTAATAATTTTAAGAATTTTCTTTGTATCATTTATAACAAGATCATTAATACCGTAATAGCTTTAATATATTTTAGATGATTAAGTTATTATTGTGATGCAATCTTGCACTGACTTGCAGCTGAACTATTTTCCATGACATCAGTAAAATATTATTCCCTTCTTTTTTGTCTTTTTTTTGCTGCACTGTTATGACAGTATATGGATGTTATATTCATGAACATATTGCACAGAACATTTTCACGAGTGGTGACAGTCTTGACTTGTCAGATGCGGCACACTGTACCCTGGTTCTCTCTCTGTGGGCGTTTGTGTGTGTGAGGTGTTCAGTGTGCAATAAAGTACAGAACTGTTTGTGTGGCAGAAGCTGGACTAAGTGCTATGGTGTGTGTGTGTGTGTGTGTGTGTGTGTGTCCTTGACTCCACCACAGTGGCGGGCCTTTTCCCCAAACACCACATACACACTTACCTACCCTGGAAGGTATTCCTTTACCGCCACGTGCATATTTTTGCTGATCATGGTTTGTCCTGGGTGACAGACAGAGATGATATGGAGTGTTTTATTAGCCTGTGCACTGGTGTTTGAAATTTGGTCTTGGGGTTTCATTGGCTTAGCACGTGACTCATGATGGACAGACAGACCCTCGTTGGAAACACCTCCTTCACTCAGTTTCCCCTCCACCCTCTCTGAGTTTGCTGGAGCCTCGGCTTCGGCATGATAAATCTGATGCTAAATTTAGAGGTCGTTTTTCTCGCTCAGAGAAAGGGAGAGAGAGATTACTGACAGGGAGAGAGACAGACGTGTGTGAGTGTGTATGAAAGAGTGGCAGGCTTCCTTTTTAAGCCATCCGCTATCAGAAGGAAAATACTTTCTATCCTAATAGCTTAAAGATTCTTCGCTTACCCTTGATTTATTTCATATGTAATGTTTG
Organism: Olivaichthys viedmensis; assembly: GCA_028565825.1. Lineage (NCBI taxonomy): Eukaryota > Metazoa > Chordata > Actinopteri > Siluriformes > Diplomystidae > Olivaichthys > Olivaichthys viedmensis. The sequence continues at coordinate 12,317,876 of JAOUQW010000047.1, read as the reverse complement.
TAGTTGCTTGGGCTTGTCTAATTCCCTTCTGTTTTAATATGATACTCAGTCAGGAATCCCTTCTATGTGATCCTAATGGAACCTCTGTACTAAACATGTTTTAAGTTTACAAAAGCAATGCTAAACTAATTTTGACATGCAGTCGTGCACAGTTTTGCTCCTATATCTTTAAGTTTATTTGTCAACAGTGGCTGCACAGTTATGTAACGGTGAGCTTGCAGATCTTTCACAGGCAGCACCTCATGGGCCGGTGCAATCACTACCTCAGTATTGGTTTCATTCGCTTCACTCCATAAGTCCCTGTGAAACCACTTACCTTCATGTTATAGCCCTCCACCTTAATGCTGGAAATAACAGCACATAAACTGGATTTGCAAACAAAACAGCTTTCAGTTCTCTCCTCTCTCGTCTGTATGGAGACTTATGTGAATGTGTGAATGTGTTCAGTGCTGTGAACATGTGTGAATGTGGGCTGTTGTGGAGAGATTAAAGTGTGCTACAGGACGGCTAAGCATTTCAGGCCCAAAAGGAGTGTGTGTAGGGCTGAGTGAGCGCGATGGGAGGTGGCCAGGAGTGTTCTCCCTGCTGATCCAGCTGAACCAACAGGAAGGACAGTGCTTATGAAAGAGCTGTAAACTGACCTGCTTTACCTTCTCCCCCTTTGCACTGAACACCGAAAGCAAAACAAACTTCTATCTTTTAAAGGATTCAGCCTCTATTAATCGCACCGAGCTGCACGGGCACAGGTGTTTCAGCAGTATTGTCCTCGCTCATTTTGTCATGTTGTAGTTACACTCCGATTGTATATCAGCCATATGGCTAACACTTGATTACCAGCAAGTTCCTGCCACTCTGAGCCAATAGGAATGAATGAAAGGCTGATTATTGCAAAACAACAGCACATGGTCCTAGGCTTTACTGACAGTATATCATCCTTGCCCATTGTTTATAGGTTTGAACCAGATGTTTCTCCAAGTCATTTAGCTAGCTAGGAGAGATAATACACGGCAACCAGTGCGTTGTCTAACCATAATAATAAAATAATAAAAGTACAAAACTCATCATAATCAAGTGATTGCATTGAACAGGCAGTCAAGGTTGCAAAAGCAATTCCACACAATTCACACAGTCCATAAAACTCAAGTAGAAGACCCCTAGAAACATTTTTATTAGTGGCATCATTTGTGCCATATGTGTTGATCCGACAAAAGTGGCTCATAGTGCCTTTACGTCATGTCGGAATTGCCTCAATTACTGTCTTCGCTGAATTCATAATTACCACTTAGGAACTCTAAATTTGCTGAAAGCTCTGACTTGACAGTGTGCGATGTTTTGTCATAAACAAACATGACTGAAACATTGGCAACAGCTGCCATAGCTTAAGCAGTTACAAGTATCAAGCATTGTCTATCAAATTTTTACATAATTTTTTTATTGTCTATTAAAATCTTTTATCATTTTTTGAGTATCAACCGCCTAATAAATAGCATAGTTTAGCTTCCTATCTAAAAGACGTTGTATGCGTTTCCGTAGAAACGACTAATTTAGTAATAACGACTAATAAAGTCCGAGGATATCAATCTCCGAGCCCTCATCTCGTAATTACCGTAATACTGACATGACATGAGCACATTATCAGTTCTGCTTTGTATTAATTTATAACAGCTAGGTAGCTAGCAATACGCATTCAATTTTTCCTTAACATTGAACTGTGGCAAGGAGGAGGCTGCTTGCTTTAAAACCAAAAATTAACAAATTACTATCAAAAGTAAATATTTCAATTAGTACTCTTCGAGGTAGCTAGCCCGTGTGGACAGATACAAAGCTGAGTGGTCCGTTGTTATGGTTAAAGTATGCACACCAAGTGAGCTTCTTGTTGGATTCGCACAAATTGCAGTGTTCTACTCAAAAGGCTCTGCTTGTTTAATTTATTAGCTATCTAGCCATCCAGTAAAACACGAGGCTGAAAGCTAAAGCTATTGTTTTCTTTCTCAAGGTCAATAAAGGAAACACTGTAATAACTAGCTTGTTGCAGTCAAGTAACTAGCTTGTTCGTTTGCATATTGCCTGCTAATAAGCCCCAATATTTAATTAAGTGAAAATGCTATACATGATGTTTGATATGTCAAAAGAGAACTTGCAAACTAACGACCAACTCATCTCAACTATCACAGTTCAAATTCTCATTGATAAATACAAAGCTACCAAGTCAGCAGTCATGCTAGTGCCTCCCTAGGTGGTAGCCACCAATCCTATGAATATTGCTTCTTGCCACTTTCAAGCAGAGCCCACAGTAGTTTGGCCCCCGTGACAGTTAGCAAGGCACGTGATTAGCCAGCTGTCAATCCATGTTATTGATCCATACACTGAATACTGTGAATATTCCAGAACTTACATTGTTTGCTCCACATCCAAGTCTCTCCTGTGCTGAAACCGTCAGCGGTTTGCAATTTTAATTTTGGCCCTGTTTGCTCTCAAGATTGCTGGCACTAAGATATGGATGAGCCTCTCTCAAGCCGAGTCTCTCTATGTCTGGTTGTCTCCCTCTCCTCAGACAATATGTTAGCTGGAAGTAAAGAGGAAGAGAAACTGTCTCATGCTTAAAAATTGGCCAGATTTAATAATGTTTTTTCACTAGACAGTAATACGGCACAGAACGGCTACGATTTCGAATCCAGAACTATCCGTACCCTGGTCGAGTACCTGTGTCTGCTTTTCATTGCATAATGGTACCATTAAAAGTAGGAGAAGTTCTCTGGCGTTTGTGGGGTGGAGATGTCATTTTCTACGCTACTTTAGGGTTAACAGTAAACACTAACAACAGTAGCAGCAATAGAGGAGCTTCAATATCTGATTTACCTTTAAGTCAGAATTTGGTTTTATGTGAAGAGACATATCAGCCGACCAATCTGAACTGGGTTTTCCATAGTACTCGATGGGAATGTTATCAGACACTACTACTGATATTGCTGTGGGGTGCTGTTCGGTAGATAAGGGATTCTAGCTAGTTGTTGTTTTTTTTTTCAGACTTCAGCGATTGACTAATAAATAGGGGTGTAACGAGACCCTTTGTTCACGATTCGATTCGATTCACAATACTAGGTTTACCATTCGATATTGTCACGATGCTCAAATAATTACTGAAAAAATAGCTTTTTTATTTCTGAAGCATAAACAATGTGCATTTTTGCCTGTATATATTTGTAAACAAAAAATAATATTTAGTAAT
>JAOUQW010000047.1:12297828-12314451 GCA_028565825.1 Olivaichthys viedmensis | reverse complement strand
TAGGCAGGGTTAGCGAGCAAATAAAAACATTTCCATGTCGTGTTGGTGAAATATATTTATGTTTTCTTAAAGTAGAGTTGTCAAATTACATTCCCTCTTAATATATGACGGGATTCCTCATGGTATGCAGCTGTTAGGTGTTGGCTCTTGCATCATGGGCCCTGGATCTTTAACGCTGATTAACCAGTGCACTGGCCTCAACTATGACTACTGCCCTCGGTTCAACTGCAACACTGGCTCGCGGTGCAGCATGCTGATAATCGGTAGAATAATTGCCAATCAATTATGAATGAAGGAGAGCCACCTAACACACAGGGCTGCCCATCTCAACATCAGATTTTAATTATCAATCACGAGGAGGTGTGAGTGTGCATAGCAGGGTTCTAATGAAGCTGTCTGATATGGAGGGTACAGTGAAGGTTCAAAGGAATGTGTGTGACCTCGTGTTCCTCACTTCATAGGGTGACACGGCTCTGTTTGACCTCGCCACTGACTGTAAAAGGAATCTGGTCACTGGGCTTCAGTGCTCAAAGACTATAAAATCACGAGGATTTTCAGCATCACACTGCCCAATTTTTGCTAATTTCAGCTGAGACCATGCCTTCATATTGGCTGTGCGTCTCGGGGCCTTCTTTACCCATCTCTTTTAAAAGCCTCTGAGGTTTATGATGCCTGTTTATCTTGATCTGACCAAAGCACTGTAATCAGTTCCTCAGGAGCAGCCTCAACGCTGAGGGCTTTTTACTGTAATGGGAGAGACACACCCCCATCTGAATGCCTCGCTGGCTGAAAGCGCGAAAGCAATTACAATTGCAATGTAGGAGTGAGAGGGATTGGAAGGACAGGGATTGTGGACTTCCCGGCCTGCATCATATTCTCTGAGGTGTAAGATGTTAAATCCCTGTAGGTTGTGGTGGTCACATGACCCTGGTTGCTAAGTTACTGTCTGTGCAGGCATAGGACTACTCCCCAGACGGGAAGAAACTTAGAGTACCTAAGTGCAGCTAATACTGTGGTAACAACTGAGGCTCTATTTTAAGACTATTAGTTCATCTCAAGAATCATCTGGTCTAGAATGTAGGCGTTTTAGCATTTACAAATGATATTAAAGCTGAGATCGAATACATATTGACCACTTGGCAAAGGTTTAAATGGCACCTTAAATAACACCATCATTAAGGGAATCGCATCATCATTTTAAAGTGATCGTAAGACCCATTTGGGTAACTACCATTGCAGCGATATAACACTTTTACCGGGAAGTTGTGCTGTTCAGACGGCACTTGATGGGGAGTGCACGGCATGTAATGGGAAAGTTATGAGAATAAATGTCTGACGGAGTGTGGGATAGTGGATGGGAATATAGATATAATGTTCCCACTGACCACATTGCTCAGATGTAAATGTCTATTTGATAGCAGCTATCTATCCCTTCCACAGACACGACTGTGGCCTTCAGGGGAGATTGATTATGGGACTAATAGTTGTGGGTTAGATGCAGGCATGTCTTTTCTCTTCAGAACAACACTCTTCTCCATTATCAATGTATGTTATTGGACTAGTGTGGATGGGAGGAAAGGCATTAGACAACATCTAAATCAGAAAACCACTTAATGACTTGAACTTTAAACTGTTTTAAATATTTAATCATGAAGAATCTAGTTGTGGGTCATTGTAAATGTATTACATTCTGTCTATTTGGTACTTGGCACCACTGTAAATAAGGGTCCACCTTCCTTGATTTCTATTGTGCATATTGTGCATATTGCACTGAGCCTTGTATTATCATCAGAGACGGTTCTGATGATTCTGATGTTCGTCCCCACTCCGAGTCCCCGACTGGAGCCAAGCTTCCCACAGCGAGCAGCGGAGGTCCATAGGCCCCTCGGGGAGCGCTTGTTTGTTGATTGGTGACTGTAGTGCAGCGATTGTTTCCACAGCTGCCTCGGTCGAGGTTTTGATGTTCTCGAGCTGACCTTGGGGAGCCGAGGCTTTCGGTGCGCGCTTCTAACGTGGACCCAGCCGGTCTCGGCATAGCCCGCTGTGTTCTGCTTGCGTTAGCTGAAAGATATGACTTTCGTAACAGAAACATATAAGCCTACGCCACAGGGAAGCTTGAGTATGCAGTTAGTCTTTTGAAATGCTGCAGCGTGGATTCTAGTTTAGAGCCGTTCTCTCTTTTGAAGAAGACAAGCAAACAAATAAGGCATGGTATTCTAGTTTATGCTTAAATTCAAACATAGCTCTTGGACAAAAAGCAGTTATGATTTCTTTTTGCATTTCTTAGTTTCTTCGGGCAATAATAACAACAGACAATTTTTTTTTGTTATTATGAGCCTCTACCAAACGGTTGATGTCTATTTATGGTAAAATTGCATTTTTAACACCCTACATAGATTTGATTTAAACTGAAATAAAAGACATATTTTCTTACATATCTCGTTTCTTATATAGGAACAACGTGTAAAACCTGATAAATTAAGCATTTAAATATATATATATATTTTTTACATTTATTAACAGATAAAAATACACAAATAATTGACCAACCTTTTTGACTATACTGTATTTCCATTTAAAAGAACATTTATTTTGAAATTTAATTGAGTATGGGCTTAATTTCTTTTTTTTCTCCGTCTCTCACTTTGTTCATTTTAGCTTTCAGAGTCTCTTTGATGTGTTTTCTCAGCTCTCATACCCCTGTTTTTTTCACAGCCCTACCTCAATTACCCTACAACGCTCTTTCCCTCCTCACTAAATTCCAGTTCCAAACACTCAGGTGTGAAGATGGTGTTCTGACTATCAGACGCTCAGGGTTCATTCGAACGTGCTCTTACGATTAATCTGAGAACACGGTGAGAGATCACGGTCCCTCTCAGAGGACAAGAGAAAGTTGGGGAACGAAAAATGCACATGGGGAAAAAAAGAAGATGCCACCTAGACTTAAACTTTTGACTGGCACCATTGACTTGCTTTGAGTCGTGCCGACGATGTGCATTCATATCCATGAAAGATATTGAACTGTTGACGTTGTTTGTGAGCGCACGGTGCAGAGAGACAGCTGGCCTCAGTGTTGCACTCTGAGTAACACAGCAAAGATTAATAGCTCGCAATAGACAGTAAATGAAAGTTGATTTATTGCTCATTATATACACTGCTGTGCAGCTCATAGAATTACATACCGGGGTTTTAATACCGCTATGTCTATCAAAAGAGGCAGTTGATGAATATTGGAGCAGAATTATACAAAGTAATTAACGTTGAAAGACCACAGCTTTATAAATGATTTTGCCATTAATTTGGCCCGCCTGTGGTTATAAAGAGGCTTGGTCCGTTGGCAGCTAGGGGGCAGAAGGGAAAGATTATCGAGGAGTGATAAACTAAATAAGAGTTCAATATACTGTAGCCGTGTTTATTGATGTGCCCTGTCAATCCTATGGCCATTCATTTATTGCTATTTCCAGGATGTAAATAATAAAATGAGTTGTAATATATGACTAAGCACCTTCGAAAAATATCACTGCAGTTTGTTTTCTTTATGGTTCGGGGCTTTTTTGCAAGTATTGCATTATCTTTATGGTTAGGGGCCTTTGTGGAAGTGCTTTTAAATTCAGAATGTAGATATTTGTAAAAGAGTCCCAAAAAAGTTTTCACAAGCAACAAAGTTCAAGGCCTTGTGTGTGATGTTATGCATACTGAATCAGTTGAACAAGTGTCACTTTTGTGCATTCATGTTTAAGCAAGGTCGTTTGCAAGTGCTTAACTTGCCTTATAGTGTGTATATAGTTGTGTTATCAGAGGAATTATACTGTTCTCAGCTCATCTAGACTAATAATGATTCTGAGTTCAGGGATGTGGGGTATTACATGAGAGTCCATTTTGTGTCCACTGGGTTTTCAGTGTTTGCATTAATAATGCTGGTGCGATTGATTCAATTCAATGTTCACATGGTATCAAGTATCTCATGCTTTGGATGGTTCCTTCATTTGCTAAAACTCTTCATAAGCAGATTTATTCTTTCTGTCAATCTGGACTAAAATGTGGTGCATCTTTATTACAGTGTAACTGCATTAACCAATTTACTGATGAAAAGAGGACAGTCTTTAATCATTTGCCATCCAACTCTCGAAATAACCAGCATGATTCTATTAAATAGGATGATTTGATTTTCTAGGATGATTATAACCAGAACGTCTCCATGTTGCTGTAGACATGTGTGTATTGCTCCATACTGTGCGTTATACATTTAACTACAATCTATGGACATTGTTTTAGTATTTCAGACAATATTCAAATCTAATTGTTGAAGGTATTCATATTCTCTGTCCACTTGTTTTTTTTTCTCTCAAACTTACTCAATAGGCTTCTTGCAATCAGAAAAGGAAATATTGGATTTGTTTAACCCAGTTATGTCGACAGACTCCACACAATAGAGCTGAATTAATATGGAAATCAAATGACTTCAACATGCTAAATGAATGCAAATGTTTTCGTCACTGTTGAGTAATTGCAAATTTGATTCAGCTTAAACCTGGTTTGAGAAATATGGTCAAGTTAAAAGTTAATGATCGTTAATAGCAAATATTGTGACAAGCATGGGTTCAAACCTCGGTTCCCCGTGTGAAATCTGTCACAAATGTCTTAAGACATAGAAGTTGGGCATTTCATTTTAGAAAAACCAGTATCTGCACAAGCATGACAGTGATACAGAAGTTATGAATTTCATCCATTTCATGCTGTCCATGTGCAAAACTGAGCATATAATGAGCACCTTATGATCCATAAAAAACAGAATTCAGTTATGCAATTTCGATCGATGTATGTGGCATTCGTAAACATGTCTAAAGACAAGATCATGGAAATGAACTGACCGTTTTAATCAGCAAACTAATTATTAACTAACTGTACTGTAAGATATGATATTAATACAAACAAATGTTTAGTTGAGAGCCTATTACTAATTACTTAAAGTAAAGCTAAAAGAACAGTGTGGTTGACCTCACCTGCTCAGTCTGGTCTATTTAAAGAAATCTCTTATTATTGTCAGGCTCCACTCAGTCCCATGTTGTCTAGTTCCTTTTGTCCACAGGCAGTCATTACCGCCAGTAGCACCTTGTGCAAGCTGCTCACACTTTTCCTCCATGTTAGCCTTATGTGAAGACCCATGTGTGACCAATAGGGCTTGAGGGGCGAAATAGGGCAGGTGATGCTCTTAAAGCACCACCGTGCTGTTTTCACACGCAGAAATAGGTGATGGAAACCAAGCCCAGGGCGCCCTACAACCTTCTAGTGTGGAATCTATCAGGTTCGTTTTTTTCCCCACTAGCTCTAGGGATTAAGGAAATCTAGGTTTCTCACGTTTGGGCAGGCAACAGGACTCTCTAAATCCCTCATTGTGAGTTCTGGCCTGGTCCCCGTGGTTCCAGTAGACTGGGAGAGGGAGTGTGAAGGCTTATGTGCTGGTGATTGGCTGAATGGTATTTAGTGGACAGTGGGCTGTGAACTGGGACCGCAGCAGGCTTTCTCTTCCTCTCTTCTCCTCTCGTCTCTCCGCTGTGAGCCGGGCTTTATCAGCTGCATAATCTGCAGCTTAAACAAACAAGCACGCTCTTGGCCAGCTTTTAAACCAACACACCTCGCTACAGCTCACAGAGGAACGTGCAGGAGGTAAAAAAATAAATAAATAAATAAATAAATGGATGATTTCCACAGCCAGTGTGCAACTGTTTTTTGCAGCCCGACATCCTAGTGTGGCGGTTAATTTCCACGTTTTTGTCCGCCTTGATGTGGATGATGTTGCACTTCCGTCTGTCGCTTTCTGTCATTTTCTGGGTACTTGATCAGTTTTGTCTGCTTGCACTGGATGAGAGAAGACTCCCCTCTGTGCTACTGACTACTGAGTGTACTCTCTCTCTCTCTCGCTGTTTCTCTCCAGTGTTGAATCAGAGGAATATCTCTAGTTGAGGACGAGACACACGAAAAGTAGCTGTTCTTCACTATTAAGAGGGAGCATGAAGTACCCTCCCACCTGCCTTCTCCCTCTCTGGCTTGGCCTCACTCGAACAGGGACACAGTCCTTCCAACCCCAAACCAGAGGCCATGTATGGCTCTTTCATCTCACACTCTCCACACTATGGTTCGAAAGCTGTGGGTTTCTTACGAAGCACATTCTCGCCCCATTTTTGTTCTCTTTCACCCAATTTCAACCTTTTAAAAAGAATTCCAGGCCATTTTGCACTTTTGCTCTAAGGTGGTGTCTCAAAACCTTAGTGAGGACCTGATAGAGAAAATGGACCATTTTAATTAGACTATCTTACTTTCATGATTATATTTTGCATATTTTAAGGTTGTTATTTAATTTGTCCTTGTCAAGGGCCAGGTTTGTCTAGCAGAGGCTAATCAGCAAGTCGTCCGCAGAGCTCTTCAAATTTATTTTCCACCGCAGTGCCGAAACATTTTTCACGTTAAGTAAAATGCAAATGCAGGGTAGTAAAATGAGGAATTGTGGGCCTGTCGTACACGGCGACTCCATTATCATTAGGTTGGAATGCATTTCGATTTTCTCTGTCAGTTCATTTAGCTGTGCATAATAACAAATAGACAGCGTCTCGTGTGATTCCCGAACAGCAGTGCTACCGCTGCACAACAGCTGGGGGCAAGATTTACAGCCTATGTTTACCAGTTACATTATGCACTCTCATTTGCCTATTACTTTGTCACGGTTTCATCAACAGAATAAATATAGGAATAGAGGAAACAAAAAAGTACTTTTTACAGAGATACCTGAAACGGTCCAGAAGCTGAGAGAGCGGGATAAGGAGAGGCAGGGAGAGAGTGGGAGCACTGCCAGTGTCAGCTCATGACTTATTCAGTAATTTGTCAGTTTTATTTACTTACAGTGTATTGCCATGATATTACCTCAAGTCACAGGATTTGCCGGTGGAATACTACTGCTAACTCCACGGATGTCGATCACTGGTGTTGATGCAGTGTTCTAAGCCACACAAATCAATGTGCATTTTCAATCATTCCTGGTGAAATTGTGTTAGAGATTACTGGCTCACCCCTAAGAAGAAGATATTTTTTCTGTAAGTGACACACAGTCTTCTACTTCCTCAGTTTGTACGCTGTAGGGCCGTTGAGCTGCCAGGCTGCCACTGATCATTTTTGGGGGGCTGTTGGGGAAAATCTACTACACGTTTGGAGCAACATAGAGTTAAGTGCCTTGCTCGAGGATACAGTGACAGTGATCAGGGGATGTTCTACGACATTAGGACCTTCAGCTCTCTGCTATTAAATAAACCTCGCTTAATGTTCAACCCGGTGTTCACTCCAGCAGTTCCCCATATCTTAGCGTGGAGCCACTCTGCCAAGCTACTTACGCTAACGTCCAGGTCGAGGTTGAGTCCAAGTCTTGAATGGGGTCCTGGGGCTGGGGGTGGTTTAACCGATGAGTTCATTTATCAGGTGGGCTCTGGCTACTTTAATGAAATGCAGTAGTGTATACTAGGGTTCCAAAAGGGTTTATTCCATAAGGGATGGATAACGATTCTAGTGTTCTAGAGAGGTTCTAGTTGGAACCTTTTCTAAAAACATTTTCTCTGTTAAAATAGAACCTTTTAAGGGTTCCCCCAGAGGGATAAACCGAAGAATCCTTTAAGGTAGTTTTTTTTTAGCTTATTTATTGTTTACATAGCCTATTTACACTTCTGAGCATTTAAATTCAGTAAAATTGTTTAAGACTAAGTCAAAAATCCAAGTCTCAAGTCATAGATAGCGAGTCTAAGTCAAGTTACAAGCCAAGAACAGCCTACTTTCATTGGACGAGGCCATTTGACCGACATTGCAAACGACCAACTGTTTCAAACAAAACTCTGGAATCATTTTTAAAGATGGGATGTTATGACTGTCTTGCTCCAAAAAGCTCATTGTGTCACAGTGTTTAAAAGTTTGTTTTTTTGACAGAAACCGGTCAACAGAAGTGCTCATACACGGAAGTGTGAATAACCAATCAGATTGGAACCTACAAGATTCTGAAGCTTGTGGCCAGCTAAGTGTACAATAGATATCAGACCGTGGGCCGTGGATGGAGCGTCTGAGGCTAAGACTATGATTATTGTGAATTAGGTCTGGGATTCGAGTACTACATTACTTGCCACTAACAATGGTTCCTTTCTCCCCGTTAAGATTGCCTGGTTGTTTTAAGTGAAATCGGTCCTTTCAACGAAAATCAAATAACTTCTATGCTTGGCATACGTTCTGCTTTTTTATTTGCAAACAGCTAGCCTGCACTGTTAATCGCTCAAGAGGTAAAGCATGAGCCAGCTACTTGATTTTCTCATCAAACACAGGCCATTTGATTTGATAGTGTTACACGCTCTAAGTCATGCGATATTTAATAGAAGCGAGGAGTTGAGCAGCTCGTCTGTGTGAGTGGATGCTGTGGTTGGAGCAGGATGGCAGGTGGACTCATGAAGCCTGAAATAGAGTGCAGACTTGTGCGGCTGCCCTCCGGTGACATGTTCCCTGCTCGGCGGTTAATCTAGCTGGGAAGCTGCAGCAGGACATTTGCCAGAGGAGTAATTGAATGCAACTTTGCTGCAGTCATATTAAACAGAGAGGAAGAGGAGTGTGGGGGAAGGGGGCCGGTGTTTATTGGCCAGCTCCACTCTTTATGCAGGGCAATGAAAAGCAGTTGACTGTGGTGGTTTCTATTATTCCACATTGTGGAAGGTGGTAGTAATGGTTTACACGTAAACCCCTTTATATGTTTAGCCATTATCATAATCGAGCCCCTGTTGGCCATGTGAGACTAAAAACAGATTTATTCTTCTTAAATGCAATGCCAAGAGCAAGGTTTCACCTGGTGCATTAAGTAAATATCCTTCTTATATTCACTATGTGCATATGTTTTCATCAAATGAATGGCAGGAGAATGGTAGCAGAGTTTGAGACAGCCGTCTGGCCATTGGAGTATCAGTGAGACGTGTGTGTGTGTGTGGGTGTGTGTGTGTGCAGTAATCTGTCCTTGTTTGGTAGAGCTCACTGCGTGTCACCGTGATATTAATATGAGGATCATGTTTGGGGAATATGAATTTGTCTCAGCAGGGTGTAAACATTGGATGACCCTGTTTGTTTACCTCGCTGTCAGTCGGTCATTGTAATCTGCATGGCTTCTCCTAAACATGCTCAGCAGCTCTGAGAAAACCTGACAGCCTCTTTTCAGACACAGATGCCGTCCCGCCAAGACGACAGTGACCGTGCATAAAAGACACGCATGTTGTGTGATGATGTGCAGTGTAGTTATCAAGAGACTCCCTGCGTCTTTGTAAACTTTACGATGACTTTGGAGTAACAGTCCAATTTGCTGAATAAACAGACTGTTACTTCACGCAAATTTGGAATCGTTCTTTGCTTGGCTGAAGTTCCCTGAAGTTCGGGCTGCTGGAGAAAAGGCTCTCTCAGCGGTGATGGGAGGGAGCATCAGGCGGACATGTGATCCAAAGACGGCAGCTGTTGCGGGAAAAGAAGCAGCGAATCATCCACAGGTGCGGCGCGAGACGCTTCACAGAGAACCTGCGTTTGTTGCGCCTGTTATTTTAGTAAAGCAGCACCCGTGTTTTTTTGGCGCTGTCAGCCATCACCACGCTGCGCATCAAAGCCTGAATCACGCCCTTGAAGTAGCCTGAGATGGAGCAGCTCTCAGACAGGAGAGACAACGTCCATGTTTCAACCCGCCCTTATTTATTGTTCGAGAAGAGAGTCGACGTGCAGCGGGGTTCTGGCTTAGCCGTGATTGCTAATGGAGCTTCGTGCTTCAAAGGGCCTAAAGCCAGAGCTGCTGCCTGTCAGGTCACCAGGCAAGATTAAAGCTCTGCGGAGGTGGTCTGTTGGCCCCAGACCGCATCTGCTGATGCATTCTGGGATATGTCAATAGATGAAGATGGTTTCTGCGACAGACGACCTGCACCACCTGTTATCTGGGTGGTGTTAAAAGGACAGAGATGTAATTTTACAACAGTATTCTTTTTCCCCCTTTCTTTTTGGTATGAATGCCCCCTAAATTCCTTATTGACTGAAAATCTATATTCTATCTGTCTTTGTCTTTAATCCATTGAGGGGATAGAACCAATACTTTAAAAATCCAAGTCTAATATAGCCTTGCACTTTTACACCAGCCCTTTTGATTTGTTCACAGTGAGGATAGCAAATGTAAAAGGTGTGCTAATCGGTGAACAACTCATCATGTTGTGTGTGCAGCGTTTCAGTTAAATGCGTGTACAGTATATGCTGTATACCCGACCCCGATCCGGTGCAGTGCCTTTGTGGCCCGTTCTGCTGCTCTGAGTTCTGAGCTTTGGTGAGCTCTCGGTTTGTCCGTGGTAACAGGAAACCTGGGTAATTTGCAGACCTTAAACACAGTGCATCCAGTCGATGAATCCCCTGGATTCCATTACCATGTACTGAGCAGCAAGCTGCACTAATTAGCAAGGAATCGAATCAGAGAGAGCTCCTTGATTTGGTTGCTTCTTTCCAGTCCAGAAATTCTTAAAGAGCTTCAGCAGAAACAGAGAATTCAGATGGTACTGAAAGAGCTGTCTGAGAATAGTCTTGTGTCTTGTGTAAGTCATGTTAGTTGATAGGTCTGGCCATTAACTAAACAACAGGTTAATCATAATTATAACAGCAACATCATCTGTAGAAGGCGTCTCTTGTTTGTATGTTTTCTCCAGTTGCCATATGCCCCAGAATAATGCTTACTCCTGTATATATTACAGCATGGCTCTCTGTCTTTGACATCCATGTGGAGCAGAAAGGCCATATTAGTGCATTATTTGTTGTGCTGTTGCCTCTTCATTTACCGTGTGTGGGGCTGTCACTGCATAATGGTGTGCATTCTCAGCTCTGCAGTCCCACCAATAACGATGACTGCGGGAAAGGGAAACTAGGTTATTTTAGGCTGTTAGTGTTCCTATCAGGAAAGTGTGCTCAGATTCTTTGTGGCAGAGAGGGTGTTATTTACCCTCGTGTTTATGATATGATTGCCAAGGGTAACAGCATATCAGATGTCTCTGAAATAGATCATTTCCAGGAGCAATGAAGAACTTGAGAATCCTTACTGGTTTATCCATTATGCACAGCACAAGCGTTGGTTTGAATAGATGAAAGGCATCATTGTATTTGTTTAGATGCGAAACTGGCAGAATGTATAATGGGAGCCCATGGGCTCTGGAGTACTGTATCACGGAGAATAATATAATACTCATGCCGGTGGGGGGAAATACCGAATCAGAGATGTCAATGGGGTTTAGCGTGAGTTTGCTTGACGACGACAGCGGGCTTTAATGCCAGCTGCCAAGCTGTTGCTCTTTTCATTGTCACAGTGCCTGGCAGGTAAAGGCGAGTTAATGGACCTGCTGGACTTTGTGACGCAATCATTGCCACCACTTCACTTTGAAATATGGATGCCGTGCTATTTTGTGACTGAATGGGGGGAAAAGTGCAAAGAGACGAAGAATAATTGAGTATAAGGGTAGCTCTGGGGGATTTCTTTCTTGCCCAGTTAATTGTTATTTTAGGAAAGTGCCTGTTCTGTTGCTGCTGCTTTGGCATGGCTTGCGTCTCCTGGAGTCCGGTGGGAGGAGGCCGTGGGCTGCTGGGAGCTGGGGAGAGGAGGAGCGTCATTAGGAGGAAACGCGCTTTGACAGAGGAAGTCCTAGGCTCTGAATCTCCAGGGCGCTCCGCTGCTGGAGGAACTCGCCCACCAAGGTCTCCATTGGGGCCCATTTGAGATTATGACTCTGATCTCTCTCTTAAGATGTGCAAAATCATCTCTGGTAACGGCTGTATGAATTATGCACGCTTCTCAATCCTTGACTAATCTTCTCTCTCTGTCTCTCTCACTTTCACTTGCGCTCTTTTTCATTGCTATAAAGTCTTGGTTGATAGATCCTGGGCTGACTTTGGAGTGCAGTTAAATGAAGTGTATCAGCTGCCTCCTCCTGTGCCTGACCCTTTTGCCCTTCTCATCAGTTTTATTTTCCAGGCTAATAAATGCTGTCAGAAAAGCCGCAGGTCGAAGGGCGGAAAAGGACAAAGCTGAAAAATGAACTTTTATTTTCCTCTTATCAGTTGTTGGGCCACTTGCTAATGAGGGAACTGTACTCTGTTCTCCCTGGCATTACTGTTCTCCCACTTAACTCCCCCTCTCGTCTGCTCTGTGTTTTTTGACTGGAGGCTGAGTGGCCTGAAATACCCAGGCTGGGAGGTGTCCAGTGCTGCTGATGGCGGCTCTCACACTGCTCCCGTCGCTCTGTGACTTTGCCGCCGCATGGAAAAAGTTCTAAATTTAGCCCCGAGTTTGTTGATGTGCCTGTTTGCTCCAGTCACTGGAGTATTTATATGTTAAAACCTCTTGGGCGTTAATGATTGCGCGCAACAGGGTGAGAGGGTAAGAGAGGCTCTCGGGCTGAATCGTGAGGCCCACCATTCGCCTCTCCATGTCTGTTCGTGGTTTCAGTTGATGGGTTTTATCCGGCTGCTGTGGTTTTTGCTACTGTCTCCTCTGCGTTCTGGTTCGTTTGAAGTGCACAGCTACTCCCCACCCCCCAATCTACCCTCGGCTGTCAGAGAGCGTTGACTGACTGGGTTGTGCGGTGCTGTGGGTGAAGGCTGGCAGCAGGAGCAGCACCAGAGAGAGGCCATGCTCTCGTGCAGCATCTCCACACTGATGGACTCTGTCAATTGAGCATATGATTTTCCTGCTAATCAGCACTTCTGCCCACTCCTTATAGTTTCTACTGATTCAGCACATGCATGTGACTCCAGCCTGGCAAGGGCTGATTGTTCTTAAATTTTAAGTAGTTCAGAAAACGAGTCAGTTTGCACTATGAACCTCATTTCCATACAGTTTGTGCCTTGTTGCTTGGTAGGAATTCAGAGTGTTGACAAGTTTTGTTTTTTTCAAGCTGTAAATCTGTAGCCTGACAAAACATTTCCTGCTCTCTGTGTGCCAGCATCTTCTCAGCTGAAAAAACAAGTATGAATATATTTATGACATTATTCATTGAGGGAATCCTTGAGGGAATCCTAGTCAGATTTATTAGACCTCCATCACTGACAATTTGCTTTTGCTTTAGCACATACAACCTTTAGGATGTTGTTGATATGATAGGGCTCCATTTTGGCTGTTATGTTTGGCAGAAAGGGCTCAACAAAACAAGAGAGGAGGCTTATTAGTTCGGGATAGAAGGTTGGATAAAGTGTTTTGGTCTTGCACCTGCACTAAGTGGCTGTTAAGACTTGCTTCTGGTGTCGAATGAGATGATTCACGAGGTCTAGACAAAAGCCGGACAGAGTCTGGGTCGGTTCAGTCCAGGTGCAGGTGTACAGACAGTGATGTTGCCATATCTGGCTTATGGTGACGTAGCTGAGAGACTCACCTGGAGCCATCAGCCTCAGCTATAAGTGTATGCAATACTGGCTGTGCACAACCTCATAGTCTGAGATCTGCAAAAACGAGCCAAAAAGCAGAGCTGCTTGAGTTTTGGGCATGAATTGATATGTTGAATGTCTGGCACTGCCAGGTACACAGGTGGCTAATGACAATGTTACAAGAAACAGTTTGACAAACGAGGGGGCGCTTCAGGCAAAACACCACACCACGCTTGACAGCGTAGACACCGTTTTACGAGGAGACGTAAAGCGCTCACTACAGCATTTAGGAAAGACGTGGTGAGCCAGGGACTCTCTCGCTCTGCTGGAGTGCTGGGTCTGTGACTGAGCTCGGTGCTTCACTTCCACCTTTAATCGCTGACTTGCGCTGAGACAAACAATACATCTCCACCTGGAAAATTCTCTTTAGCGAGCATTGATGCCTTCACACAGGCCCGCCATGCCCTTCAAGTCCATATCATGCTTTATACACATATTACCTTACAACTGCATTGTCTTTCATTTTTGCAGAGTAGGGCAGAACGTCAGCGAGGCCCAACAGGAAAAATGAGCTCGAATTGCACCACAACTGGCTAATGTTCTGCCACTCTTTTCCTTACTACTAAAGCTTGACATTTGAGAAAATGGCCTTTTCACTTTAGGCTTCTTTGACAGCGCTTACAATTGTGTCCGCTGCTTCTTTCCGTTCTTTTGTTAATCTTAGCTGCTCTCAAGCATAGTTTGACATTACATGCCATAGCCTTGAATGAATCGAATAGTAACCCGAGCCTTTTTTGCTTTTGTTGGTGTATTTGGGTGTGTTTTTTGTGGCGTGATGCTTGGAAAGCTGCGGTAAACATGCAGAAGAAGGATGCCGGGTTTCAGTACAACTGTGTTCAGATCCCCAGCGGAGTATGGAACAGACATCCTGCCAGCGAAGATGACAAGAGGGAGCTAGAGAGAGAGAACGAGGGGAAAAAAACAAGGCATAGGGAGCAGTAGAGAGAGGGAGATTGTATTTGCAGAAACCTAAAAAATAGATATTCTCAATGAGAATAGATAGATATCTCTAGGGGCCCATTTAGAAAAAAGACTTTGCTGTCCTATATACATAAATAGATATAGGCCACTGGGTATTGTTTACGAATAACATGATAACCCTGATGCATGTCCAATGTTGCCTCCTCTGATAAGCAGCATACGTAACAAATTCCTATGGGGTAAGATAAGATCCGTTTAAATTATGGGAATCTCTTGAAATATTTTTTTTTTTTCCTCCAGCATCTGTCTTTTCAGGCTGGAGGTACTGTAGGATACAATTTGCCATGACAGATTCACCACAGGCAACAAGCATTTTAAGTGCACTGAACAGGTATTGAAAAAGAAATCAGTTGGCACATGTAAGAAAAATGAAGATGATATATTTATCCAAGTTTTAGTCTGTCTGGTAATAAAAACTGGGTTCTCTATAGCTGAGATGGTTTTCAATTGTCCACACCCTGTCCCATTCTGAAATTGATAGCCATCTCTCTCTCCTATGGATCTTTCCAGTTAGTTTAGCCTAGTTAGATCATTTTTAATCCGAACTTACAATTCGAGGCGGATTTATATTGTAATTTCTTGCAGTCATTTATGCAGTGTACTAGGCCAAGAAAAGGAAAGGAGGCTTTTTTTATCTGGTCTGGAGAAAGCCCACTTTATTTCTCCTCTGTGAAACTTGCAGTATATTCATTCAGATGTGGATGCGGAAATGACAGCCATAATAAATTACCGTGTGCTACAAATCCTTTATAGGAATGTCAATTTCATCAATATTGAATTATGTATGTCATATTTTGCGTCTTAAGCTGGCAAACCATAACAATCTCTTGGCATGATTTAATGTTTTTGGTATGTTTAATGTTTAGGTGAATTCCTGAAGTCTGCTAGAGGGCCCTCATGAAGGAAAAGGACTGAGGTTAAATGTCCAATTCACTTGTAATGTGGGTGTGTGGAATTTAACCTTTTATCAAACATGAAGCAGAACCAAGAGTCTGCACTAGTTCTAGTCTGAGAAAATCTCTATGTATCTCTGACCCTCACTCTGTGTCCATCCCTCTGTCTCTATTTTGTTCTCTCTCTCTCTCTCTCTCTCTCACTATCTCTCACACTCTCTCTCTCTGTATGGTAAATAACCTGCCCCCTCTCCATGTGAAGTGCAATGGTGATAGATTGCTTCATGAGCCTTTTTGTGGTCGAAGCAAATGGAGGCATAAACGCTAACTCCAAACAGCAGAATATTAATTGCTGTCTTTTCCCTAACTATGAATCATTTATATGGTAATCCCCATGGTGCTTGTAAAGTAGTTTGTAAAGGGGTCCAAGGGCATGTTGTGTGCACTTATACAACAGTGGTACGTGAGAAGCACTTCATATGAAAACCACATATGCATCCTACATTACTACTGCATTGTATTTATATATGTCTCACTTTGATGTGGCTGAAGCATCTGTTATTAGTGCAGAATCACAATAATAAAGACGGAAGCTAAACCGCAGCAGAGCATTTAATTGCTGCAGCATGAGGCCGGTTAAGATATGGGTTCATAGGGATGCCATGTAATTTGCTTTCGGTTTTGAAAAATGCAGATTTGATTGATGGCTTTGAGAATTGCGTTTGAGCAGGAGACTGCAATTGGCTATATTTACATTGGGTGGGAGGGCATATTTCCTCTCTCCCTGAGGATACAGTGTGTGGTGCTAGCTAATCAGGAGAACATGCTAGATAATGTAAACAGAACCAAGAACTCACCTCCATGTGTGCTGAAGCAGCATGAAAAATTCATGGTATGATAACCGTACAACCCAATATCATAGTATTCATTAAGTGCATCATGGTATAAGCACACCCTGCTCTAACCTTGTTAAAAAAACCAATAATATTAATAATAATGATGATAATCAATTCAAACCACTCTTTTACTGACTCCCATTTTCTCTCAGTTAATCAAATAATCAAATATACTAGCTAGTATTGTATATATACAGTGCATACGAAAAAGGTTTTCAGACCCTCTCAAGTTTTCCACATTTTGGTATGTTTCAGATTCATCTTAAAATGGATTCAACTCATTTTTTTTTCTCATCAATCTAAACACAATACTCCACAATGACAAAGCAAAAACAGGTTTTTGGAATGTATTGTAAATT
>JAOUQW010000047.1:12275555-12286490 GCA_028565825.1 Olivaichthys viedmensis | reverse complement strand
AAAATTTAGTACAGTATACTCTTAGAAAAGAGGATAAATCGAGAAACCCTTAAAGGTTTCTCGGCTTGTCCCTCTGGGGGAACCCTTAAAGGTTCTATGCAGGACCCTACAATGGAGAGTTTCCCTGTCTGAGGGGGTTCTAGGTAGGACTATCCAAAGAACCTTTGAGGAACCCTTTTATCTAACAGTGTAGTTGTCCTTATTAACAATCTGTATTATAAACTTTTCTTAGAGGAAACCTTCTGATTACATGCATGGATTTGTTTCCAAGCAAATCTTGGCCTCTTGACCAAGGTGCATGCGTTGAGTTGGCTGTGCACGTATTGCAAAAATCAGAGACGTGGAATGAGGGGTAGTGGAACGTGGAACTGTACCATATCGAAGGAGGGTGGAACACGCGATGGGGTGCCCCAGCCATGGCTGCATGTTGAGTGCTGCTGTTGTTCAACATACAACTAAAGGGTCGGTAAAATGGCGCCCCCCTCAGCCCTGTGCAAGAGCATTGTGGGAGGTAAAATAATGCATTGTCTATTACTGAATGGTGTGACCTGTGCTCATATGTGGCTTCCCATGGTGCAGTTGGGTGTGGTCTAAGCTTTGGTAACTCTTGAGTGTGTTCAGTAATGCATGTGGGCAACTGTAGTCTGGGACAGTGGGCTGCAGTGTGTTCTGACTGGAGCAGACCTGACCATCACTCCGTTCCCTTCCCAGCACATGGCTTCCGCTGGCCAGCTGGGTCCTAATTACCCACAGGCAGTGTGCCGTGCACTCTTTTATTGGGAAACAATATTGGTTTCCTCGTGAGTTTGTGTTTGTGTGTGAGTGTGTGTGATTTTTATATTTGCTCTACCCTCCAAGCATTTGTATTTAAAGGACATTTTGCAAGATATTTTTTTTTTTTTTTTAGCGGCCAGGCCAGTAGAAAGCAAGTGTCATGAACTCAGAAATCAGTCTGTTTGGATCAATCTGCTTAATGACCTTTCAAGTGTAATGCTGCTACTGGTGTGGACAGTGAAGCTCATTAGTAGGCTGCATTACTCTGAAGAATACAGAGAGTGAGCCTGATCTCCACCCTAAATATGCTAGTTATGGCTTCAGGCTATTTGCTGTACATTTGCCTAGACATCTCGCTCAGAAAAACACGCTCAATCCTCAGTGTAGCGTAGTGCACATCAAATGTGTGTTGTGATTTCCAAACTCATTTTAAACTGTTGGAGCGCAGGCCTGTGAGATGGATGCTGATGTGTTTGCTGTTCTTCCTCTCCAGAGCAGATTAGGTAGGCTGGAGATCAGTGCACTTTTGTCTGCTGGAGATTATTTCAGCATTAGTTTAGGCATTTCAAAACTCCGAGCTCCATTGAAGGAGACTAGTCTGCTCCAAACGATGGCATGCTCTGATAAATTCCTCAGCTCGATCCACATTTAAGAAGGCCATTGAAGTCTGATATCCATTTTAGCTCTTAAATGGCAACTGGGGAGGATATCGTTCAGAAATGGCAAGGACTGTTGTAAAGAATGAAAGGCGAGAGGAAAAATACAGTCACTTTAAAAATGTATACGGCTTCCAGCGTAATGGTGTAAGTAATTTGTTAAGTGCTTATAACTCCCCTGCTAAAGTTTCCAAGATTTTGCCTCTAGCAAGCACTTAATTAGCATATTAATTTTTCAGAATAGCTTTGAGGAGCGGGTTCTCATTTTTTCCTCATTTTTTTTTTTTTTGTTCCTCAACCTTAATGTGAAAATATTTTTCCTTTCTGCAGACTGTTTATCAAGGCTGAGTGCTCATTGAGATGCAGTGTGAGTCCGATGGATGGAAAGCAGGAGGTGTATCAGCCTAGCCATCTCCTGGGTCCTATAAGGAACTATGAGCAGCTGTGTCTCATCCATCTTCATAACTGTACAATAATCTATCGACTCTTTGAAGTGTAAAGCACATCAGATCATTAAGATAAAGCCGTGGAGGAGGCATTGCCACAGTTTGTCAGGCGAGAATATTGGCATTGGGTGGTATGATATTGAAAAGACAAGCTACATGAGCTTGTGGGAAAGCATGCCTTCAATTTATTATTGTAGTGGTTATGTCCTGGGCAGACATGTAAGCTATAGATAAAAATCTGCAAGTGATTTGAGAGCTGTGATACTGGTTTAGAGCTATAAGCGGCATTCTCATTTCAAGACATATGAGCATACAAAGCCCTGAGTGTATTACAGGCCGCTTTTTATTACTGCACACGGAAATCCGGATTCAAGCCACATTTGTATGTGGCTACATGGGCGTAACTTTGTTTTGAAAAGTGCTGGGGACAAGAATGAGAACATGGAGAAAAAACAACCTTGTGTGATCAATAAGAAACTAGACAAATTCCCACTGAAAGCGTTTCTGAAGTGTTTTTACTCGTCTGTATCAAGTGCGTCTCACAGAAAACATAGACTACGCTTCCATTTTTACCAGTGTTTAAATCCACACCAGCTTTTTTAAAAAGGTTTCCTGCAATCACGGGATGATGCATGCTTTGGAAGATTTTAACATTTAGTTGCTATGGTTTACATCACCTACAGTGTGTCTTCACTGGGAGCCTAGAAGTCAAATAAAAGTAAACCAAAGAGCACCATCCTGCAGGCTGATTAGAATTGGCCATTATAATGACCGCTACAGTTGCTGTAAAATCTCACTATACGCCACAATATCATGATTACAGTTTTCTGTAAATAAATTCATTATACAATGTGATCACATCACCATGTGGGATGCAAACGTCTGGGTTCGCAGCAAAAGAAACCTGCTAGAAATGCGCTCATGTTAATGTATGGTCGTCAGGATGCGAGAGTTTTATCTTGGAGCGCACATTTTATTACAGCCTACAGTTTGGATCACTTTCTGTCACGAGCTATTGTAGAAAAGATTTTTAACAGACTACACTTGGTGTAGTGGTGGGGACAAAACTGGGAATATCAAAAAGTGGTGGGGCCACGTCGCTAGCGTCCCCCGCGTAAGTTACGGCTATGTGTGGCTTTAAATCAGATTGTTGCTTCGTGGTGTTTTTTGCCGTTTAGACTGCAGAAAGTCCTTCCTCCTTAAATCAGATATGCCAAAAAATTGTATTTGAGCTACCTGTCTAAACATGGCCAAAGAGGATCAGAATTTTGCGTTCACACAGCTCTGAAAACAATCCGTTCTGTGTCACACTTAGGCGAAAAATCAGATTTGGGCCATTTCAGCCTTGAGATGTGAACATAGCCTTAGACCTACTGGGTGATGTAAGCACTGAGGCTTGGAGTGCTCTTCAAACCCTGTGGCACCAAGGACTAAAGTGCACTTACAGGTCAGCTCTTTTAGTAGATCACTGGCAGAGATCACTACTGCGCTCGAAATACCTTTTCATGCACTAAAAGTCACTTAAACCATGAAAGTATCTTTGAATGTATGTTTAGTTATTGTGAAAGACACAGATTACAGTAGACCCAGTAAAAACTGTACATACCTGACGTGTGCTACAAATGCGTAATTCTTACAAACACCACATGTTCACTGACCAGAGGACTGGATCAAGCGATCAAGTGTCTGATGTTCACATGTACAGTTTAGTTTCTATTATCAGCAAAAGATGCTGGAAGTAAAATTTCATTTATCACCTTTATTAGTGCTTATGAGAGCTGTCAGAAAGCTTGTGTTTCACTTTTTACTGTACATTCATCTTTAAGCCACTTTAGCCCTATGTTAAAATAACTCTACAGATGAAGTTTTTTTTTAAAAGGCTAACATTTACATCCTTAGGCAGAATGAATGGGGATAATTGGACACCTGTCTGACACTTGAGTTTTAACTGCCTGGGGCAGGGCTAAGTGGCTTCTAAAGAATCTTCCATTGAGGGAGCCAGAGACTCATTTACGTGTACAAGGAGCCCATAAAAAGGCCTTTTGACCTGTTTCCTGGCAGCCTGCGTCTCCTGTGCTGGTGGCTATACCTGCTGTAAGCTAGCTCCAGACCTGTTTGGCCTGTCACCTATCATTTGCACCAAGCCGCTCTTCTTCAATCATCTACTCAGTGTAATAGTATTGCGGTTATCAATTAGCGCTCTATAAATACACAGCAAAGCGAGGATTGGACCTGTTCCGTCTGACCCTTATACTCTACACCACATTTCTCCCTTTTGATTGTGTAATTTCTTGCGTTACTGTTTCTTGATGAGGTAATCACAAACTTGCACCTCATGAATAAGCTCCTGTTTGCACACCTTACAGACTGTTAAAGATAAGACACAATTATAGGGGATCAAATAAAGCTGCGTAGTTGTAGGAATGGCACAGATAGAAGGCTGATATAGAGAGGGAGTGGGAGGGAAGGCCGGCAGTGTAGCATGCAAATCCAGCGGTTTGGCCATTGTTACTAATCAGTTAATCTGAGCTCTCGGTTAGACCGCCACCTCGCCTGTCAATCAGGGTTAGCTCCAGCCGAGGAGGCGCGGGCCTGTGTAGCCTAGCACATTCGAATGTCAGCATTAAAATTCCACATCTCAAAACTGTGTACAAATTGGAGCTCGGAGGGCGAAATTTAGACAGTGGCGAAATAAAAAGTGGCAAGTGAAGTGGATTCTGTCACTCAAGCAAGTGACATAGGGTGGCACGAGACAAAAAAAATAAAATAAGGTCTGCATTCCCAGCATGGTAGTCACTGTTCCTGACTGTCGTAGCATGTGATTTCAAACGAAGGTACAAGAAGCCGGCAATCAGCAGTGAATGTGTGATTTGAGATGATGAAGAGGCCTGAGAGGGAGGTTGGGGGGGGGGGGAGTGTGAGGAAGATGAGTGGAGGCTCATTATCTCACTCTAATCAGGGGACATCCAGCCAGGAAAATGGTGGGTAGAGAGGACTCTGATTAAAAAAAAAAAAAAGACTCCTTGTCAAATCACAAGAGCATCTCTTGTCTGAGGCTTATGGGCTTATTTTAGGGTGAGGACCAATGTTAGTCAACCGCAATCAGTACTGAGAGGCCGCAATGCAGTTAATCAGGAGGACAGAGTAAACATAAATACAACATAGTGCATGCCTCTTTAGCACTCACTTTTAGCTGAAGAGAGAAGAAGGAAAGGCAGCACTCTACATGACACTCATCAGGTGTTTAGAGGAGAACAGGACTTCTGTTCTTTGTTAAACTCTGAGTAACCTACATCCTGTCATCTGTCGAACTGTTCTTCCCCTTCCTTTCCTCTCACTCTCTCTGTGTCTCATTCACTCTTTCTCTCTCTCTCTCTGCTGGTGTATAACTTGATTTGGTGTGTCTGCATCCCGGCGATTGTCCTGTGCTTTGATAAGGATCCATGTTTTCAGGGCGGGTTTGGCGGCAGCGCATCTAATGAAAGATCTTAATTAGATCTATTTGTGCCCAAAGGAGAGGAGATGCAATATTAAATTGTCACTCCTATCACATTCCTTCAATTTGGGCTGCAGGATACGTCTCGATTCATTTTATTGTGGCTCAGATAAATAAACTTTGCTGTCACTTGTACCATCTACCTCTCCACTTCTGTTATGTGAAGCAGAAAAAGATCCTTTCTTGGTCAGGGGAATTCTCTGTGGAACATGGTTCATGGCCCACTTGGGGTTTGAAAAGCACAAATTTCAAAGGCACAAATGTGCTTCCTGCTGTGTAGCACAAAAACACACATTTAAAAAACCAAAACCAAAAAACAACAACATTCAATTGTTTTCCCCCCCGAGCCAAATCTAATCGTAGTCAGTGGATATTTTCCCAATTGCATGACAGAAGGATCAAGGCATATGTGTAAGGAGACCATCTCTACATCTTTTCAGCTGCTGATCATGCAGCATTGTTGAGAGGTGAATGCTAATTACTTGACTATACCACATGACTACATAGAAACCATTTGGTACATTAAATAATAAAAGTGAACGTGAGGAGACCCTGCTTTTGAACCTCAACCCAGCTGTAGGGCCAAATTCTGCAGTACCAAGCTCTGACAGCTTTAAAGATGGCAACCGATTTCTTAATTTTGTCATTCTTTGTCATTGACCATAATCACACGTCGGCCATATTTATTGGGACGTCACATTCAGGTTGAGAAGAGGGCAAATAGTCAGCGCATATAGAAAAGTAGACCAAAAACTTGACCTGTGTTCCACACACAACTTTTAAAAGCATTGGGAAATAGGTAAAACACAGTAATGATACCTTAAAGGACACGACGAAGAACATAACTGGATTGAAGTTTACATCCACAATGTTGATAAAACCTGGTATATTTCAAAGACTATAGTTATAGACTATAGTATGGTTTTATATTAGACATTTGACTTTCCCTCCTGGAATTATTATAAACAAAACATCCTAAAACAACCAAACTTGCATATTCTCACCCTAAAAAAGACAGAGAACAAACTACAACTAAATGTATTTCAAAATATACTCTGTTGATTCTCACTGAAGGTAATGCTTCAGAAAGGCAGATTACCGGTGCTGAATCATTAAGGGACTGTCTAAAAAGTGCATAAAGTGGATGACTTTGTAAGAAGATTTTCTATGGATTTGGCTAAAAGAAGGCTTAACCCATGAAATTACTTGTAGTAAAGAAAATTGTGTCTTTCAGTACCCATTTCGGCTATCTTTTAGCCAAATCTCATCGTCCACTTCTGCACGTTTTAGATGGTCTCTTAATTCTCTTACACATTAATAATAATATTAAAGCAAATATTAAATAGTAAATATGCGCTTTGGCAAGATTTAACAGGGTATATTTTAAAACACATTATGGTTTTTATGGTGCCACTTTAAATTAAGTGTCACGCCTTCACCGGCCTCCCCGAATGTCGCGTCCCCGCTCTCCCCTACATCACGCAGCGAGCCGGCCGGCTCACTTCCGCGTTTAATTTCGCCGACGTTCTGATCGCTATCACCTGTTCCCAATCCCGACTCAATCACACACCACTGGCATGCAATCACGCTTCCCGTACAAAAAGCCTCAGACATCTCCACTCAGTGCTCAGTATTGTATCGATGCCTCGGACATTACAAAGCGTTTCCTGGATTGCCTACCTGTGCTCGACCCCGGACTGGATTATCCGATTTTCGTCTCTGCCTGTGCTTCCGACACCCCGATCGCTCATCGCCCGACCCAATGCCTGCCCCCCGACACCGAGCCAATTTTACAACAGAAAGAAAACTATACGACATGAGTGTACTACTACTTTTATGCCATTCATTGGTACGTACACAGTATTGACTGCATTGAATTTGGACTTTTACTCGCTCTATGAATGTGAGCCCCAAATCTGGGGAAATTAGTTACACACATATATGTAATTACCAACTCATGTCTTGTTAACTACATAGAGATAAGTACATAAGCTTAATGTAGATAGTTAACTTGTAAGAATTGGCACATACATAGTTACAATTACACTGTGCTAAAAACATTAGTATACAGTACGTAAGAATACTTAATATAAAATGTTCCCCTTTTCCTTCGAATGTAAACAACATTTGCATCAAGCTAAAGCACAATTGATGGATGATCTTTCTGTAGATTTTTAAAAGAATTTATTTATTAGTTGTGCTGAATTTAATTCATTTCATGAATCATTTGAAATACAGTGGTATTGATTCAGTGGAAGTCATTTTTCCCATAAATTTGTGTGCACACCTCTCAGCCTTGGAGCCCAGCATCCTGCAGCGAGGCTTGCCTCTCTCGCTGGCTCTCTGGCAGCTGCCACTCTGACTGGAGGAAAGGCACGGAATGTTTTCCAGGCATGCAGAGGCGCATCAGGCATCATTTGGGGAAGATGACAGGGCTGACACAGCATCAGCAGCACTCGACTGAGAGCAACACACTTTGCCTCTCTGCATGAATCTATACATATCTTTAAGCAGTGCTTATTCTTTATCACATCTAGTGTAGCGCAGTTCTAATATATCAGCCCTGTTCCAGACATACTCTTTTTTTCCATTTTTTTTTTTCATATCCATAGATTTTCTTTGCTGAATTTTTATGGCCCCAAGATTGTGGCAGTTTCAAAATTTCCACACCGTCACTCCATGTCCTCACTCCATGTCCTTTCACTGACTCAGACAAGGTCTGCTCTTCTACAATGCATTGTCACACCTGGGTAACCCACTTTTGTTTGCAGCACTGGCTACCTTGCAGCGTTTTCAAATTTGCACAATTAACAAGAGGCCACGGTTGGAAATAGAGGCGCTGGATGTGCGAGTGCGCGAGTGCCTTTTGTCTTGTTTGGGCATGTCGTTATAGGATTCGCCTGTTTCTCTCGTACCCACCAGTTCTCGATCACAGCCCTGAGGGCTGAGCTCAGCACCTCTACCTGATTAATCACAAGCAGTTCACTTGCAGACGGTACTTTGAGAAAGCGCACGGTAGAGCACAAGGGCATTTGAGGCAGGTTAGCTTGGTGCATTATAACCATCGGACCCGAGACATCATGTCCTTGATAGGCTGACAGGCTGACGGGGCTCATCGTCCTGACCTGATGAGTCAGCAAGTGTCCCTACATTTCAGCATGTCATTTTAGAAAGGCTACAGCACAGACTGGCTTGCTTTCATCGTGCTGCTCATAATCTTGTCCAAAGCCTGCAGTCTGAATGCAAATGCGCGAGCAGTGAGCGGCAGCAGCAGCAGGATAGTGTGCTTGCGAGGCAGAGCTGCAGCCTGGTCCCCAGGGAGCACCGCTAGAGCCGGAGAGGAAAGAAAGAGCAGAGGCCTGCTGTTGTCTTGTCACCACGAAGAGAAATGGACAGAGTAATTGCGTTGTTCCCGGGCTTGAGGAATCCCATCAGCCACGAGCCAGTGCTGTCAGAGGACATAAAGACAGCACTAAAAACGCAGTTCTTCCCCCGACACGTCGTGCAGCCTAGCCCTCCACAAAAACGACAAGGGGAAAGACAGATGGATTAGCCATGGAGGGCTGCAGATGAGAGTAAAAAAATACTGTGAAAGATGTTGGGGTGGAGGCCAGCCAAAACGAAGGCACTGGGTGTGCATTTCAGTTACCAAAGATGGCCAAAGATGGCATAGGATGGATAGGAGTTGTGCTTATAAATGCCTCTATTCTTCAAAACACCTGTTTTGTTTCACAACATCTTTGTATTTCTACTCTGGACCATTTGCTAACCAGCCCTCCAGATATCAATGCAGACCTGACAGAGAAAAGGCAGGATATAGTCTGTTTATTTCAACTTCAAAAGGGCCATATGATTGCCTAAGGAACTCTCTTGTTAGCTGTTATCATTGCTCTGTGTGAGAGGTTAGCTATGTGATCTCAATACTCAAACTCTCAACACAATTAAGCGTGCTGCGGGATAAGTCGTGACTCCCCGCGCCATACGACTCGCCAACAGAGAGAGTTAATTGTGTTTTGAGAAATGTTCCTGTTGTGTAACTGAGATGTTGGTAACCACTAATCCTCTCTGTCTTGTTCAGGTTCGTGCCTTTTGAGAATCGAAACTTTTCAACACCTTTGTTTTTGTCACTATTAGCATGTCTTTGATGGTCCATCAAACCACTTCACTGCACTACTGGTGTGTTGCTATGGTTGCTTTTTGCTGATAAAGGAAAAAAAAAAAAAGTTCATGCCCCAGTTTTTCCACAATGGGCCATAAGACCCAAGAGGTTCTTTTCACTACAGTAACATTCACAGCTCAGGTGTTTTCTCTCTGTGTACAACAAAAAAAAGCGTTAAGTCTGAATGTAATACTAGAAAAGACAAGTATTGGGTATAGCAGGCTAGGTGTTACCCAGTCCCTGTGCGCATCTCACCCTCAGCTAATCACACTGTGCCACCTCTCCATACTCCCGATGGGGGACAACAGAACCGGTTCTTTCCAAGCTCCCTTTGGCTCCGAGTGTCCTCCAGTTCCCTTTGTTGTGTGTTTTTGAAGTCTGCTTTAAAAGGGTTTCACATGGGCTTAATCTCTTGTCCTCTCTTCTCTTCCAGATGGTCACAAGAACAAAGAAAATATTTGTAGGCGGATTATCAGCTAACACAGTAGTCGAAGATGTGAAGCAGTATTTCGAACAGTTTGGCCAGGTAAGATCCTGTGTTTGTTGATTTTATGAAAAGATGCCACCGTGTGATTGGGAAACTGTTCCTCAATGGCTCCTTTCATCTGAAAGCTTTTCAAAGTAGGAGTTTTTACTTTTGTAGTTGCAAAGCCTGTGTCCCTGAGTACCTTGTTTTTACTTAGCCTTTAATGTTAGCTTTAGTTTTTTTATATAGAGTCGAGATGAAATGTCAAAGTGGTTAGTCCACATGTGAGAGATCACACATACAGCTGTTAGGCTCATCATTTTCAACATGCAACATCCAATAGAAAGTCACAGGATTGTGATTTCCTCTGGCTTCTTTATTGTAAGAGCAGTACACGTACTTAGTTCCTGTCTTTTTAATCAGCAGTGTTGATTGGATTAAGCAGGTGTTTTACGTACAATTGTAATTGGCTCATGGAGATGTTTTGAGGGCACAAGTGCTGTCTAGGACAAAAAAGTCCAATTAAACTTTGCTGAGATTTCTGTTGCCTCTCAGGTCACAAGGCTACAAGGCTTGGTCTTGGCTGACCTACGTCTGTTATTGTGAAGGAGATGTCTCACTGTCTGCCAAAATGAGTAGGTAGTTTATTGGAATGGATTGGGTGATTCCTGGGTAAATGGGTGTCACATTAATGTTGTTGTTTGTTGTTAAGTTGGAGAAAGATGTGTTGGTTAATGAACTGTCTTTTCATTTAAACTAGGAGTAAACTAATCTCGTGAAGAGAGATGTCTGGCGTGAAAAGTTAGAAATGCGGTAATTGAAGTACCTGTGTGTTTGTGTGTGTGTGTGTGTGTGTGTGTGTGTGTGTGTTTTGGTGGTAGCCCAATGTAGTCAGCACTCAGACCACAAGGAGCTTACAAATTTCCTCTAACAAAAAT
>JAOUQW010000047.1:12264536-12275083 GCA_028565825.1 Olivaichthys viedmensis | reverse complement strand
CACTGCCACTAAACCATCACTGCCACAAAGCCGCCACTGCAACTAAACCATCACTGCCACTAAACCATCACTGCCACTAAACCATCACTGCCACTAAACCATCACTGCCACAAAGCCGCCACTGGCAATACTTATAAATATACTAAATTAAGCTCCTCGGTTTATGATAAATAAGGCATGAATTTAAACACGGACACAGTGACAGTCAATCTGGCAACCCACATAACATAAATGACTTCAATTTAAATAACATTTGGAAATTAAGTCTCACCATTCGGGTTTAAAACCGGGTTGGTGAAGGAAACACACACTTCTAATGGAATTAATACGGAACTCCAATCTGGCAACCCCCCCGTAATATAAATGTAGGCTATTTCGGTAAATCAGTTTATCATCAAAAAAAGCAGGGTTTAAAATCGGGATCGAGCAACCAATCTGGCAACCCGTAAGGAACTAATCCTCCAATCTGGCAACCCGTCGACTCTTTTATTCGCCGTGTTGGTTTAACCATGCAGCTTGCACCAGGCTAAACTGGAGGCTATACGCTTCCAGTACTTGTTGGCTACATTAGCTTCGTAGCTCATGTAGAAAAACTCAACCAGTGAAGTTTAGACAGCAAACTTGAGTCGGATCAACACAGGATTACCTCCCACTCCAATCTGGCAACCCGCCGGTCTCCGCCTCACCTGTGTGCGTGCGCGCGTGTGTGCGCGTGCGTGTGTGTGTGTGTGTGTGTGTGTGTGTGAGGTTATCCGCAGCGCTCGCGCTCTCACCGCGCTATAAACTGAACCAGCGCTCGCGCGTGACATCACAACGAAGCGGAACTGACCGGCGCGCGCCGCGGGATATCGGCATAATCCTCATGTTTGTTTGATCTTTTATAAATCAGGACTGATCTGGGATCTGTTCCCATTGCTTCAGCTCGGGCACAAGATTGAACCGGAAGTGGGAAACAGGTAGGTGGTGGTGGTGATGGTCGCGCGCGCTGGTTCAAAACCTCAGTGAGTAAATGTGTAAAATCACAACAGAGGAGACATGAACACAGCTCACATTTAATCACACAGGACTTTAATCAGCCATTTGCTAAAGTGTGTGTGGGTGTGTGTGGGTGTGTGTGTGTGTGTGGGTGTGTGGGGGGTGTGTGTGTGTGTGAGAGAGAGAGAGGTCTGGGGTCTCAAGAGATGAGAAAGCTGTATATTTATTTGTTGCAAGCCCTTGATGACTCTGCATGTCTGCCTACACAAAGGTTTGCCATACTGGTGTAGGATAAGCTGATACTTTAGGGGTGGGTTTGTGTGTTTGTGTTTGTGTGTGTGTGTGCGTGTGTGTGTAGGCCAATTAATAGTGCCTTTGCGGGCACAGAGAGAGCTTCCTGGGAGGAGAGCAGGTGGCATGGGGCAGGAGGGTCACAGGATCTGTCTCTTCAGATGCTATGCTCTTCCTGAACCCTTTTTCTGCTCCATGACAGCTTACACTTCAGAAGAGGGACCACACACACACACACACACACACACACTTCTCTCAGAATCACCAAGAGGCATTAAAATCACACCTCTACAGATCCTTAAAAATCCTTTCATGTAGGTGTTTGGAGTCTAAACTTTTTTGTTACATTCCATTTCTTTGTGCTAATGGACTAGATTACTTAAAGGTGCAGTTTGTAATGTTAAAGTGATTTTAAACGTATAATGATCATATCATTTCACACATTCCTTAAAAAACTGATTCACAATATTTCCATGCAATGGATCTGGCTAGTTTCTTCATTTCAGGCTCATGTTTACATTTTTCAAACCCGCGAACTTAGCTCCAACCCCAAACGGAAATGATCCTTAGAGGACAACTCACAAGACATATATAGTTTTAACAGGAGGGGTGGGGAAGGTTTTTTTTTTTTAGGAAGGGGAAGAATTGTAAGTGTTTTCATTGCAATTGCAGTTTGCATTGCAGGCAGCAGAGGGCTCTAAAAATGCAAACTGCTTCTTTAAAGAGAAATGTATACGTTTATTGAGTTGTATTGGAAAACACTGAATACTTTAGTTAATTATCATGCTTGAGTCTGAAATATGCGTGATAAGTATATTTAATATATGTTTATCATAATATATGTTTGTCAATATATATCTTTGTTTTAAACATATTATATATCTTTACCGTGTTCGTTAGAAACTGCATGACCATGTGGGTCATGATGATTTTGCAAAAAAGCTGCGCCTCACCCCCCATTCCACTCTTGTGAGGAGGCCTAATTAGATGGGATGGCTTATACTTAGTCATAGGTTTATTGTAATCGGCTTGGGCCGCGTCTCCAAACAAAGTGCATTTATTTGGCTAAGCTGAAACCACTCCTGCCCACTTCGTCACTGCCACCTCCCTCCAGTCCCCTCTCTGTCCTATTTTCCTTTTGTTTGCACTGGACTTTGCTGTCCTGCTGTAGCCTGGCTTTGGTTTCATTAGGCCTGGGAGTTGTTTCCAAGCTGGTGCCCAGCCACAATCGGGCCTTTATGCTTCCCATATCGGCCTGGGCGTGAGCCAGAGCTGCTGCTGTACCAGAGGGAACTTTTAACCTCCTCTGGCCTGGAGAGAGAGCACAGATCTGAGTGAGACATGAGTGAGAATTAGCATGCAAGTGGTGGCAAGGTGAAATTACAGTCAATTATAGAATAACATTAGAAGCGAAAAGATATAAAAGACTATATATTTTTTTTTCAAAGTTGGATTATGGGTATGGTCATGGCTGTTCACTATTTTATCAGATAAGCAGTCAAGGGCCATGGCAAATTTAAATTTTTTTGTATATTTCACAGTAATTAAAAGTGAGCCGTCAAACCAAATATTCTTGAAGCATTGTTTATTTCCTCTGTTGCACATCAGTTTTTACCATCAAATAAACATTTCTTTCTTTCTTAAGCCATGCTGTAAATTGGATGAACAGAAGTGCTTGAGGATTAGTCTGCTGATGTGTGCTGATGTCGCTGTAATGAGATGTCATACGTTTCTGTCTCCATCCGTAAAAATGTGCGGCGAAGACATGTGCAACATACAAAAAAAAAAAAAAGAAGTGTGAGTGTGGGCTCTCCATAATGGCAGCGTTCAAAGAGCTCAGTGTTAATTTAACATACCTGGTGAACCGCTAACATTTAATAACAACGTTTCGATTCACCTCAGGCGCAGGTAATAAAAACCGTGCTTCGCTCTGTTAGCACCTAGCGCGAGGCTTCTTGCATCAGTGGGCACTTAAAGTCTCATTTGATAAGCTCATTTAATGGGGGTGTTTATGGATTCTCTGTTTGGAGTGTACCTCCGAGGCTTTGTCACTCTATACACACTGAGGCGCAGTGTGAAAACATGGTAGCGCTTCGGTGGCCGGGAATCACGCTGGCCATCATCCAGAGTTGTCCTTAAGATGAATCAGTCTAAACCGGCCATGCGGTAGGACAACATAAACAATCATAAATGTGTCTGGCAACAGTCTGCATACAAGCCTAAGGTGTAATGTCATGGCTTACATAACCTATCATAATTATACTGTTCTTTAAATCACTAATTACCACTTATAATACTATGCTTAAATATAGATTTTCAGTGGCATTTTCAGGACCATATACAACCAAACTACCTGAGGTTTTTGTATTTTAAAATTAACGTTGTTTTTTTTTTGCCATTGATGAACTCTTTTGTGTGTTTGGATCAGCAGGCTTATCTCTGAGCCCCGCAGGTGTGTGCCGGCCAGTGTGCTCTGTTCGCTGTAAGGGGGTTAGCAGTAATTCCCAGAAGAGGTTTTGTGGAGCTCGTAGCCCTTAAATGTTGTCCCCACATCAGTGACTTCACACAAGCGGGAAGTGGTTAACAAAAGGTAGAAAATCTTTAAGACGGAGGAAATACTCAATCACAGACTCGGTGCTCTCCAGTGCCCTCTGGAGAGTAGGAGGGAAACAAATGAGGAGTTAGCGAGGGATGAAAAGAGCAGGAGTGGAAAAGCACTGGCTTTTTTTTTTCCTCCCCCCTGTCTCTTGGATTAGTTCTCCACCTCCCTCCCTCCATCTCTGCACAGTTGCTCCGATCCCACGACTGTGTTTGTTTCACTACAGACTCTTTAACAAGCTCTCGAAATGGTTTTCATAGCGCCTGTGCCAACCAGTGAAACCAAATCTTCTTGTGAAGATTGAAAACACAATTGATTTTGCTGCGAGCTCGAGCCGCCGGCCCGCAGCTCCCTTATTCGCTTGCCCCCTCCATGAGCAGTGTCACTGATCTTCCAGAGCTCAAGATTGATCTCTTGTCTGTCTCGTCTCCCCCCCCTTCAGTCCTTTTTCCAATATGTTTGGCTCTGTCGCACCTTACATTTTAACCTGTGCTGCTCATGGCAGCTTCCTCCAAGCTCCGTTTGCCGAAGAGAATTGGAAGAGAATTAGAAAAAAACATAATTGCTTCTGAAAGCTGTTTCTTAATACACAGAAGGTTAATATTTTTATTTTAATAGTCTTGAGCACAAGGGAGCAGCCCAGACTGTCATCTTAACAGTTGGTGTGTGTGTGTTCTTTAAAGCAGTTTTGCTTTGAGAAAAAGAAGCCCACCATGCACCCTGAAGATTTCTCCTGAGCTCCAGGGGCTGCCGCAGAGCTTTAAAGCTAGCAAAATCACTTGCGGTTATGGGCTCTAAAACACTAGGAATGAAAGTGAACTGAGCATGCTGTTTGGGGAAAAAGGAGACAAATGATTTAATATTCTTCCTGACCTTTGTTTGCTCTGAGTATTGGCAACGTTTCCAAGAGTCAAAGGGGGACGATTTTTAAAACGCCCACTCGAGGATAGGAAGTTAAACGGCTTCTTGGCAGCGATTTCCATTTTAATTCTATCTGCTCTGCTTTTTCTTTCTACCCCTTTCCCTCCTAAACGGCTCTAATTCTGAAGCTTGTAGTGCAGACCCTCGGTAATACTGACCATTTATAGCCCTCCTTTAGTTGATAGGCTACTGTTGCATTTAAGAGCCTTTTATTTATCAGAGTTCATGGCATTATTAAAAATAAAGGACCGTTATATATGGCATAGAGACAACAATTATTTTCACAGCTGCTTTTTTGTTTCATTATTAAACATTTACACAGTACATTTCCTGCAGTTCTATTACATTAGAAAGTGCTCTTCTCTTTGCTTTGATGCTTTTGCTCTTTGTTCTGTGAAAACTAATAAGCAATAAGGTGGAAATTCACGTGTTCATCAAAGGAAGGATCCACTTTTTTTTTCTTTTTTACTTATCTGGTCTTAATTAAAAAGCTTTTCAACATTCTTGTAAGTTAATCTAACCTGCTAATCGCTCTCTTTACTAATTGCTTTTTCTTCAAAGTGCCTGTGCACTAAGAGGATTTCATGAACAACGGATCTGAACACCGTCTTTTAGATGTTGTCATATTGTAAATGTGATCTGATTTGTGCTTGCTTCACTTATAATCTGATTTACTTTTAGCACAGGACTGAAACTTAATAGAACTAAATGAGACATAATTTAAGATAAATGTATCTGGTAGGGTCTCGATCACTGAATCACTAAATATCTTGTCATGATTTTCTGGTGATTTACAGGTTCCTATCTATAACAAAGCATTATAATTAATTTTTACTATGAAAACTAAACTGAAAACAGTATTCAGGAGTGGACAAATCACTAGTCTGGGTGCCCGAGACAAGCAGATTAAGTGTCTGTGCTATCAGTTTTTTATTTGTAGTTGTCCAGTGAACAAATGGGTTCAAAAAGCAACGTTTAAATTATTATTTTTTTTATCTCCCAGCCAACAACCCTACTCCCTGTTGACTTTAGCAAAACACATTTTGTTTTTTCAATTATGTATGTTTAAACGTAACACTCTACAATCGGATTTATATAGTTCATGGTGGTGTGACACACATCAGTGCTGTAACTTTTGCTCGTGCTACTTGTTCCTGAATCCGCCGTCTGCTAAACTACACACATCGATCGAGGGTGCCATCTGGCTGTTAGTATGTTTTGCTTTTACTAGTTGGATAAATGAGCTTGCACTGATGACAGAATCAGGGACACGCAGTGAGGTGGAAACATTGACTAAACTGAGCAAAATACGTTGCAATGCTGCGCAAAGCGTCATATAACTTTTATGCTGGAACAACGAGCAGTCACTTCGCATTTAAACGCGTCAAGCAAAAGTGAAGAAGCCAGCCAGGCTCAAATAACATCTTTCACATGCCATGCACAGAGAGAACAACAGACTCATAGACGTTACATAGACTCATAGTCAAAAAGTTGCTGCCGTTTTGTCGAGGTCTCAAACATATGCTACATCAGAAACATTATCAGGAGAGGATAAGAAAAGGGGGGAAAAAAACCATCCCTGGGAATTCGAGTTCTCTCTCATTTTCTCTGACAAGTAATGTTACATCCCTATGCACATCCCCAGTCTGTATTAATCTGAATAGCTCATCATACTTAGGTTAAAATAAGTTGGCAACCACTATTTAGTCTAGTTAATTACATGCATTTATCATTTGTCCAGCCCTGGTATTGCTCCCACCTGTTTTATATCTTTTAGTTTGCCTTTTAACTTTTTTGACTTACCTGTTTTAATGTATGTCCATTGCTCAAGAATAATATATCATAAGAAACAGACCATATTTTATTTGTCAGTGTGTCCCATCATTCACATCTCGTTTCATTTTTATTTTCTTGTGTCATATTATATCTATATTTTCTCTTTAAAAGTAATATACCCTTTACAAAAGGACATAATGTCATTGCTACTTGCTCTGGGTCCACCTGGTCCTGCTTTATCTAGCTAAATCTTCCAAATGGGGTCCCGCTGGATAAGCATGGATTGGCTTGATTGCCTTTGAACTGAGTCATTGGGTCGTGTGTGGATACGCTTCTCTGGCCAGGCACTTCTGTTTAAAGGACCAGCTATTTTAAGAAGATTGACCATGATTGAAGAGGATTTGCAGGCCCTGCTAACATGAGAGATAGCACGCCTCAATCTGGGGTCTATTGGATGGTGTGCAAGCTGTAGATGTAAGCTGATGGGATGGAGTGTAAAAGTAAAATGCTTCTCTCTCCGATGTGATTGCCCACAATTGAAGATCTTTCTCAAAGATCTGCCAGGGATTTTTGGCTCAGACCCATCAACTGCATTGAGCGGCGCTATCAGATTAGCTTCGGCTGGTCCCACTGTGCCTGAAGCAGGGTAGATTACAATCTCCTCCAGCACTTCCCTGGCATGGAGTGTGCCAATTAAATCAGCCCGCTGAACTATTAGGGTTTAACAGGGGAAATAAAGCCCATTTCCAAGGAGACCATGGCATTTTCAGTCCTCAGCTAGTAGCCACCTGCCCACCTGTGGTGGTGCTCTTGGAGTGGTAATAACTTTGGACTCAGGAGGGGCTTCTGTGATCTTCAAGCCAGAGGGGCAGCTTCTGAGATGTGGTCTTGAAATAAATGTTCACCTGCCAGGCCGCCTCTCGGTCAGAGACCTCTGCTGTGTCCAGGGTTTCTGTGAGCTGGGAGGAAGCCTGCAGGTAACTGATATTCCACAAAGCCTTCCAGGAACATGGAGCAAAGGCGGCTCTTGACTGACAGCTTTCTTTCAGGCTGACTCCCTCTTCAAAAAATCTTTTGGTTGAAAATAGGATTAGTGGTCTTTAATTCAAACTGTCGTTCGTTGTGAACTTTTTGTTTTTCTTTTAGATCCTTCTCCTTTGAGGAAGATTGTTAGGCTCATGTCTCACCCGCCAGAAGTGCAGAAGTGGTGCATGCAAAAAACGAGCATGACTCAGTGTGAAAACAGACAGTACGAGTTGGGTAAAGGACAAAAAAGATAAAGAGGGGAAAATTATAGGTGTCTCCTGATTGTGCTAACAGCATGGATACAGATTTTGTGGAGAGCTGCCTGTTCGTTAGCATACTGTCACAAAATATGGTGCTAGGCTAACAAATAAAAAGCCAAAAAACAATATCCCACTGGGATATCTACCTACGGCACTCAAAATGTTTCTAAAGCTCTTGGTAAAGGGTCTTTTTTTTTTTTTTTTTTTTTTTTTTTACATTTTACATCTCTCTACTTCTTTTGTGTGCTTACTGGAAGGTTGGGCTTGTTTTTTTTTCCTTTTCCATCTGCTTTAATGAAGCCTCAAAGGTATTGAGCATCATATACAATTACTGTGCTTACATGGCGGAGAACGAGTGTGTAAGTCGCACTTACTGGAGCCCGGAGCGGGGCGGGTGTGGGGGCTCTAGTGGAAGTCTGCCAGTGTAAGAGAGACTTAACACATCAGGAGGAGAAAAAAAAAACCATCACACGCGCACACATACACACATGCACGCTTAATAATTAGACAGAATTCGCTATGAGACGCAGCCTTACTGAAAGGGCATGTCCTTTTAAATGAGTGTCAACAATGGTTGGGTTCTGCCGTGTTGGTTTGCTAGATGGGGCGATAGAGATGGGGAAGGAGAGATAGATAAATGGATGAGGCAGATCGGATAGATAAATAGATCCGCCGCATGCCGGCAGTGTGTGTAATTGTGTGTGAGAGCGTGCAAGCGAGCGCTCTGTGAGCGTTCTTGTTGTGCGAGTCAAGCACACAAGGAAGCGGCGAAGGACTCGCCAAGCTGCAATACTAATTAACTGAAATGCCAACACTTTACCCATTTTTTTCCCCCAACAAACTTTCAAGCCATCTCTAGGGGGCTTGGCGGCCAGCACTGATGAAACGCTACTGTACCTGCCACAGAGGAATGCTTTAAGGTTCGGCATACGCAATAGGGAAGATGGGTTCATACTCTAAAGAGATGGTTCCTGCAGTGTAGTCTAGCGAGAAGGCAAGGTCAACCAGCTCCTCATATCATGTTCCTACTCACAGTGGGCGTCTCAGACAGCAGGGATGCTATCCCCTCTGGCTGCCTGAATGATTAGATAGGAGGAGGTGAGAAATAAAAGAAAGAACAATGACTCGCTTTGAATGCTATTTATTTTTAGGGAGTGATATAAAACACAGAAGGCTTTTTGCATCTTGGCATGAGGTATATAGTGCACCTAAAGTAATTTCTAACAACTCTCTGAATTAGAAATGCTTTGTCTTATTATGCTAGAGAAAGAAAGAAAAAAAACTATGACTTGTCTACCCTGACAAAAGACAGTATAAGTGTATCTCTC
Source organism: Olivaichthys viedmensis (assembly GCA_028565825.1). Taxonomy (NCBI): domain Eukaryota; kingdom Metazoa; phylum Chordata; class Actinopteri; order Siluriformes; family Diplomystidae; genus Olivaichthys; species Olivaichthys viedmensis. Next base: position 12,265,907 of record JAOUQW010000047.1, on the reverse strand, counting down.
CTCACACTAATGATATATAACTATTTATAAGGAAACGTATTATGTATGACAGTTCAGGAAATGATACTTCCATAGTATCATAGCAGCTTTGAGCCAGAGCACACACTTGGTTGGCTCCTTTCCCAGACAGCGGAGATCCTTGGAAATTAAAAACATTCACGATCCATTAAAATAAATTGTATTTTGCGGACTGATTTATCCTTCCCAGAAGGTTTCCAACAAGAGCAAACTTGGCCTCAATAAATGTCACCTTGAATAGATTAAAAGAAACATGAAGTGTACCTGCTTCCACTGACAGTGAGTCAATCTTATATTTTTGGCTGTTCTGGTAAACATTATCAAGGCCGCAGAGAGGAACTGGAGATGTGAAATGCCTCAGTTGCCCTCTTTCAGGCTTGGAGGAAAGACAGATTGTCTGTTTGCCTGGCGCGATTGAAGAGCTGACCAATCCGTCTGTGCTGTAGCCTCAAGAGCACAATTCCACAATGAGGGAGTGAACGATGAACCTTGTTCAAAAGGAGCGGAACAAAGCGGACATGCGTTCTAATTTCCCTCCGCAGCAGGTGGTTGTCATCCGTCGTTCCAAACATCTGGCTGGAGGCGGGTGAGAGAGGAGGCCGGGGCCCAGTGTCCCTATCAGCCATCTTAATGACAGCATTCAACATTCTGTCCTCCAAACCACACCATCACTCACAGATGTTCAGAGGAGTCATGGAATGATAAAAAAATCAAGTAATTAGAGACGATTGCTTTTAATACATTGGGACTTTAATGTGTGATCTTTCTAACAGATTGATGTAGATTGTAGAATTTTTGACAAGACTGTTGTTTCTATGGTGTCAGAAGGAAAGAAGGAAGACAAAGTGAGAAAGAGACAGGGAAGCTTATTCTAGTTCTTGAAAAGGTTTCAACTGGAACTAGGGATGTACCAATCGCATTTTTCCATTTTCAATACAATAGATATATGGAAACCTATACCTGATACTGTTACAATACTGACATCCTCTTAGTAACCAATGGTGTGTATAGTAATGAAGTAGATAAACATTGTTACTGTACTTCAGTTCAATTTGGAAATATTTTTACGTGAGTACACGCTAAAAATAGCTGGGCTAAAAATAACCCAATTTGGGTCAATTTGGAAACCTAGCGCTGGGTCCAATATGGACTAACCCAGCATGGGTTACTTTAACCCAACTGGTTAATGCAATTGAACCACTGTGCTGGGTTGTTACAACGACCCATCTGTGGGGTTCTTTTTTACACAACGCTGGGTTAATTTTACCATCAATGCTGGGTTGTTTATTTCTCCTGATCTTAATCTGATATAATAATAATATATTATTATAATAATACTACTTACTACTACTA
>JAOUQW010000047.1:12248011-12264436 GCA_028565825.1 Olivaichthys viedmensis | reverse complement strand
AGCAGTTTTAGAAATACTCAAACCAGCTCGTCTGGCACCAACAATCATGCCACGGTCAAAATCACTGAGATCAAATTCTTTCCCCATTCTGATGGTTGATGTGAACATTACCTGAAGCTGCTAGTCCATATCTGCATTATTTTATGCATTGCGCTGCAGCCACAGAATTGGCTAATTAGATAATTGCATGAATGAGAAGGTGTACAAGTTCCTAATAAAGTGCTCGGTGAGTGTATATATATATTTTCTTTTCATTTTTTTGTTTAGTGGCTCATAAACTGTTATTTTCATTATATATTTGCCCATCCTAAACCATCATTTATTTGCTGTCAGGGTTACATTCCAACATAGTATCAGGAGCACTGATTTAGAGCTGTGATTAAATTTTTGACCAAATCTACATTAGAGGTCCCAATATAAGGAAATAACAGTAACCAGCCAGTAAATCAGAAATGACTATTTTCTGTGGCCATGGTATAAAATATCTTATGACAGTTTTCAAAAGTACACATCATGACTCTCAGAAGACATATGGTAACTAGAGAACGCTTAGCAAAAATTAACATGTGACATAAGCTGTAATAGCATCAAACATTCTGTAAGCTAGGATGACAATTACCGGTAATAGTAACATGACACTCTTATGTTACTAAACGTAAACTATCATGGCAACTTAAGGCATCATATGACATCTTTATGACATGTTTATGACCTTAGTTATGTTAGCATTAATACGCAGAGTTGAAGTAAAGTGTTACTGAGATCCCTGACAGGAGCATTAACCCCTAATGCTTAAGGTTATTTTTGTGAATTTCCACCTGAATTTACATAGATTAATACAAAATGTTGGTGTTTTAATAAACACGGATGCAGTGCCATCATGCACAAAGACAATAATTTTTCAAATACAGAATCAATGGTTATGAATTGCCAGTGTTTGCCAGTCATCCTGAGAATCAGCACTTTTGTTTTATGTCTGATTTGTCCATACTGGTATAAGTTACATTTGTCTAAAAATGCTTATATTTATATTAGTGAACTATAATAATGAACACATGGTTTATTTGAAACATAGCCATTATTGAGGATCTCAAAATGTGCAGAAACAATCAGTTTATTATTGTGTTATTATCAGATAATTTCAGCTTTCATATGACACCTTAATCTTGTATGTATCTTATGAAAGTTATAAGAGTGAGTTATGAGAGTTTGTAACCACCGGTGATTTCTCAAAGTGTATTTCTGGGCCTACTGCAGTCCATGTGAGACCAGGAAAAAAAGATGCCTGTGGAGACCAACTGGATTTGACTGCATACAAAGTGAGAATCATTTTGGTGCTCTAATGAATCAACAGGGGCCTTTTCGTGCACAGAGACGATGTAGGTGTTTTACAGTGTAGCAGTTAAGTGGCAAATGTTAACCCATAACTGGCAAAAACATTGCATTATTGGATTACTAGAAAAATGTAGTTATTAGCCATTGATGTGGCTAAAAGTTCAGAAACACTGCTCTGGTGTCCTAATAATCTTCCCTGGAACCTGTCTACCCTGGAAAATGTAGCATAATATGTGTACAAATGTAAACTTCTAAAGTAAATGATAGTTATACTTTCATATGTCTACATGTACGGGAAAGTTATATACTGTATGTACAGTACTGTGAAATAGTCATTTTTTTATTATAAATTTTTTCTTAGATGTTTATTTTGTCTTCTGCATTAGTGTGTAGAAAGTAGAAAAGAGCACATTTTAGATATTCAAACGTACATTTTCTAAAAATTAAACATTATAGGTATTTAAAAAAAATTTGTTATTAAAGAAAATAACATTAATTAATAGACCGCTTTTCATAAAAAATATCATTAAGGCTGTCTGTGACCTGCAGTGACAGAAGCAAGTGAGAGCCACACTCTTCAGAAGAACTGAGGCAAGTTCTTTAAGTTGTTTGGAACAACCTAACAGCTGATTTCCTTATAAAACTTTACAACAGTGTATCTAAGAGAATTTATGCAACTTTGAAGGCAAAGGGTGGTCACACCAAATTTCGATTTATTTAGTTTTTTGATTATTTTTTTGATTTAGTGTTGACTGCTCTTTATAGTCTATTTGTGATATTTGATAAGCATCTTCCCTTTACATAATTTCTTTACATGTGTCTTAGACTTAGTACTGAGTGTCATCATTTTTTACTTATTAGAGGGGTGAAATATTTTACCTGAAATCTGTGCTTTAGTGCGGGGCACTTAGTAGAAGTACATGCAGATGCCTCACTTGTTTTTATTGTATTTTACTACAGCCACCTGTCTGGTTAACCTTAAAAGTAAATGATCCAATACTAAAGCCAGACCTCCCCTCCTGCTAAGATGAGCAGGTCCATTTCTGTGTCATCCCAACCATACGAGCTGTTGATATGCATTTAGCTTTGCACACAGTGCTGATGTTTATGTAGTTTTTGTATCAGGACTGTAGGCTATTAATCAGCTGCACTATAAAGCTTAGACAAACAAACTCTGCTAGTGGGTACACGTTTGAGAGAACTGTGTGGAATGTCTGAAAAATCACAACTAAATCAAAAGGGGATTATTTATCAGCAGAATAATGTCTCTGTTGGCTTCTTTTTAGACTGTGGCTTATACCGAGTGGTGGATGAATATTGTTATCTACAGATTATTCTGATATGAATAGAAGACTCCAAATCCTTCAGCTACCGAGAATGGTAGGTGGCACATAATGCAGATTATTTTTGTGAGGGAGTGTGGAGCTTAGCATGAGAAATAACAGTAACACTTAAAGGTGGTGTTCATAAGGATACATGATTACTACGTGAGGCCTTTATGACAACTGACATAAACCTACATAAACATAACAGTTTATTCCAACTGGCATCAACTGTCATAAAATCTGCTTTTGTCAATTTTGATGTCACGTTGACATAACACCTGAGTGAAGTGACATAGATTTTTGTTGACATATGGTTGTATTACGACACTTTCCAGGCTATCTTATGTTCGAACATCATGGCAACTGACTTTGTAGCTCAGTACTTCTGGTGATCTAGCATAGCTTGCCAAGTGAGGTTATTCGGAAAATTTAACAAAGTTGAGAACTTCCAAAAGATGCTTTGCGGTGTGACAGTGTCGCACTTTCCTTAAGGGCCAGAGAAAATATACATAACTCTGGCATTACATTGTCATAGCATTTCCATAAGTATTCCTAAATATCTTATAAGCAGAAATATACAACTCGCTTTATTTAAAGACCAACTAAATATACATAACTCTTTTGTTACAGTGTAATGATTGTCACTGTCAAAACCTTTATTATGTCAATGTTAAACCCCAATGCTGAGTACAGGACACACTGCAGAGGAGTGTCATAACACAACTTTAGGTCAACAAAAATCTGTCACTTGATTCAGGTGTTATGTCAACTTGACATCATTGATGAAAACAATTTTTATGACAGCTGACACTTGTTGGAATAAGCATTTATAAATCTTTATATATGTTTATATCAGTTGTCATGAAGCCTTATGAACACTACCCTTAAGTGTTACCGTTAGTACTCATGCTAAGCACCACACTCACAGAAATACTCTGCATTATGTGCTTTTCTCGGTAGCTGGAAAATTCAGAGTCTTCTATTAATATCAGCATAATGTGTACATAACAATCTTCATCCACTACTCAGTTGTCTTTAAGGGCTTATGTAGGTGATATGCAGCCCTATGAACACCACCCTAAAGGAAATTGTTACTAAAATAACAAGAGTCAGACATTTGGGGAACACCACAGGGAAAATCTCTAAATATTAATATCTCTTATTATAGATTAAGTAGGTGGGAAAACAAAGCAGAACTACTAGGACCCGTAGTGGGTCCACACTTATGTAACTACATACCTTTCCTATTAGTTTCACTGTAGTTACTAAATAATTTATCAAAATATCTAAATAATAAGCTTGGACTTTAACGGGTTTTAAGGGATTTAAACCTCTTAATTCCGGACTGTCCAACAGAAATATTCTTTTGCTCACCAATGATTATGATTTTTTTTTCTATTCTACATAGTTTCCCAGAAAGTGTGTAACCACAAACACAGTCCGAGCTTTTGAGTTTGTGGTTGCATAAGCCTAGTGGAGCTAGATTAAGGGCTTTCAGTCATGTTACAAAGGCGGTCACTGCGTGATGCTATTTATCAGTATCACTTTCCTCAATTAGTTCAGCAAAGCAAGAATAATTTCCTGACGTTATTCAGCAAATCAAAGGCATTAAAGATGCCTTTCTCAATTTGTTCTCTTATTTTGCTCACCTAAGTAGGAGCAGTCAGACCCAGCTTTTAATCTAGTGTTCAGGGAAATGTGTGTAAACCAGGTATTAACCACTTGGGCACTTCTTTTTATTGCTATTCCAAGGGAACCTTTGTTAACTATTCTAATAAAGAAGTACTTTTTGTTCTAACCCAGTGAGTGACAACAAGCGTCATCCCCTTTAAACTAATATATGGACATGACGCTGAGGGCTTTCAAAAACAAAGAAAAACAGTGGGACCAAAGACAAGAAGGCCTTTCAATATGCTTGCAAAAATCCCCATTTGCCCTGTTTTGGTGTGTATAGCACTCCCTTTTACCAAAATGCTTCCACCCCTTATCAAAGGAATATAATGAACTACTGTATGTTGGGTAATTTTAGATCCAGGGCTCATTGGATCAAAAAGCTGCCCAGATATAGGGTGAGGATCGAAAAAAATTATCAAAGGTATCTTCTGCATTTCTACACATAAAAAAGACCTAATAAATAAAGTAACAAACAAGATTAATAAAAAGTAATGGCAAAGCTTATTCGTCCTACCACTTTAATGTCTAGTTTAAGGGTGATAGCAGAGAAATTAGACACAATATGCTTATAACTTCTAATACTCTGCTATATGGGAAAAGCTACTGATAATACTATGATTGATCCACTATTATTCCAAAGTGTTGGATCATTTCTGTCCAATGTGGTCTCACAGGAGATCAGAGGACAGAAGTGTCTTGAGATGGGTAGTGGCAGCCGTGACAAGCTCTATCTAGGTCATGACAAGTCAGAGAAACTACACGCATACCATAGGTCTGTAGGCCTCAAGCATTTGCATTTATCCTCTTGACACTTTTATCCAAAGCAACCTACAATTGATGCAGAATCCAGTCCAACTACCGAGGAGTTAAGGGCTCTCTGCCAGTCCTGAGATTTCACAACCTTCTGGTCACTAGCACAGAACCTTAACCACTGTGCCAAGCAAAGGTCATATAGGCATAATAAGCCAAAAGCCACAAAAAAAATATATATATATATATATATTCTTAAGTATTAAATAAAGTAACAAATTTGTGTGCACATAAGAGTTAATATACTTATTGATATTGATAATTCATAAAAAAAAATCATCAGAGTGGACTACCACTTTGTTATAGTGAGGTGGATTGTGTACCCCAATAATTGTCCAAGCCTTGCATCAGGCTGGAGGTGAAGTTTCACAGATTTTCTGTCCTCCTAATTCTTACAGTCTCTTGCTGTGCAACCTCCTTCTCATTCTAATCCTTTCCTCACGCAAGTCTCTCACTTCTTCTGCCTCCCTTTTGAACCAATGGCAATGGAGAGCCAGATGAAGTCAGATGATGCTCTATTCTGTCTCCTGCATTTTGGCATGTGTAATGGTCGCGCAAAGCCGGACTGAAATGGATAACAGAAAAGATTATAATGCTTTATAAAAAGACAACATGGACAGATAATGAGTTTCTATTTCATCTCTTCACTAGTTCACTGCTGTCCTCAATAATGTGACTAATATCTATGATGTTTTTAATAAACAGTGATTGTATCAAGAGCAAATAAAATAGATATTTGATTACTCCGGTGGATAATACAAAACAGCAAGAATAATCTAAGTCATTCATTTAGGACACCAGATTGACCAAGGAACAGTATAGTATATACAGTATATTTTGGCAGGCTAAGATTCAAATGACTCTAGAGCCGCCCATCTTAAAGTCTCATAGATTTGATATGAACTAGTCAATAGCCTGGTGGGGAAAGTAATACAGTGTGAACGGGAGACACATCAGCTTTATGTAGTGATAATATTTTGTATGCGTTTCCCAAGCATTTATACATGCAGGCATTTATACAACTTGCGTTTGAGCGGTTTTGACAGGCATAACTGATATACAGAGAACTTATACCTTTTCATACTCTCTCTCGCTCGCTCTTTTTATTTGTGTGTTTCCCTTTCAGCCTCTCAGGCTTGATTGACTGGGTTTTTAATCATGACTGTGTATAGGTTCTTGACTCACTTCCTTTCCTTCTGAGCGCAACTCACGTTCTCCGACTAGGCGCAAGCGTTCTCACCACCTGCTGCCTCTTCTTTTACCTTTTTTTCATTACATACAAATGAAAAGGGGTGATAGGTATCCATGGCAACCTGGTCGTAGAACAAACATGATCAATGGATACCTGCCAAGTTGGTTAATTGCAGCTGTTGTTAACTTTTATTCTTGTGTGGAAGTCTTTTATATGGCAATTAATGCAGCATGCTGTGTGCCTTAATTCCCCCCACACACACTCTAATAAAATATTTTAATTGAAATCCTACACATCATTTAAAATATTCATTAATCTGCATGCAAGAAGCAGAGTATTCACATATAAAAATATGAGAATAACACCATAACTACACAGTATTATGAAAACACTTGAACAAAGGCATCTAACAAACTGTAGACAAAACAATGAATACTATTTTTGCCCAGCCTATATTTTAAGATTTCTAGCTCAAGGAATAGAATTTCTAGCACTGTCATGAAATAAAAATTAACCCTTTACTTTGAAAATTGAATAATTGAATATAAGGTAGGTAACTTTTTTTCATGTTGTTGGTTAGCTGTTAGGTTAGCAAATTCTAAATTAGCATTTGACAACCTAGTTAGCACGAGTTTTCAGCAATTAGAATCAGAGTAGACCCGCACTTCTCTACAGACTTGCATTGGCTTACGAGCGAATCTCGCCCCTCCTAATGTGGCGGCGGCGTTGACGTATCAAAGTAGTTAGCAACAGCGGCTAATACTCCTTATACAGTCTCTGGCTAAATGCTGCATCTATCGTTCCTATAGCTATGGATAGCTCCAGGAAAAGTCTGTGGTTGATTGTTTGCAGTCAAATGGCCTCTTCATGTGAAAGTAGACGGTTCCTGTGAAAAGTACCAGATCCAGCGACAGCTAGAAGTCTGGCTTGCGAGGCTATGCTCGCCCTGATAATGTATGCTATGTAGCTAGCTAGCTAATACCAGTCGGCGGAGCACGTCGATGATGGCAAATAGAAACTATTGTTAAAAAGTAATTAATACAAACAAAAACTAATGGTGGTATTTTTCTAACAGATATAACACATATACGAAGTAATTTATCATTTTTAATGAAAAACACTCACCTTAAATATGCGACACTTCCAACACACCCGTTTGTCCTCAGCCATAACAAATTAACGTCTCAATAAATTAAACATTTTATGCACGAGGAGAATACATCTTTGTGGTAACGGAGTAAAGAAACCCAAGTGCTGGGTAAACATATAACCCAGCAGATGGTTCACACCGCCAACCTAAATGCTGGTTAATGTGGAATTAGAGGAACATAAATGAACCCAGCAAAATCACCCAGCAGGCTCAACCCAGCGTTTGGGTAGAAAAAATAACCAAGCATTTTTTTGTGTATAAATGTCTGTATCAACTTTAACTTCTACTTCACCACATTTTCAAAAGCAAATGGCTACTTTTACACCAATAAATTTCCCTAGACACATTCGTTACTTACTGCAATATTAACTTTTTCATGCTGCGATGACTTTCGGCCATTATTTCTCTGTCCAATCACCAAAATGACACGTCAGATTTGTGAGTCAACTCCCAACTGAAGATTGCAGTGGAGTGACTGAAGTGTGCATAAGCAATATAACGGTTCAGCCTTTTGCCATGAGCAACAAAGTCATGCAAACACACACATCACCTCACTTGGCGAATCTAAATTTACTAAATTAAGTAGCTGCTAGCTACTAGCGCCCTTCCCCACTAGGTTAGCTAACGTTACCATAGTTATGACCAATGCACGGTGTATAGATGGAGTCACATGATATTTTCGCCCTTTATAACCTGTAAAGTCTGAGTTATTTTGTACGTGCTCAAATGATTGTAATAGGTCGACCATTGATGGACCTATTACAAGTCATTTCATTAGCGTGTATCCTGATACATATAAGAGTAGAGTGATGAATCCTTTTTTTTTTCTGTATAACTGTATAGTTCAATGATGAAAATCCCGATATCCGGTGTCACCCAGAAGAGGATGGGTTCCTTTTTGAGTCTGGTTCCTCTCAAGGCTTCTTCCTCATGTCGTTATGACAATGTCAATTGTAAAAGCACTATACAAATAAAATTGAATTGAATACTGTGTTTGTAGAAAGCATTTTGATTAAAAATGTAAAACAACATAGAAAGATCCTACTGCTTTTTTCTCTATTTTTGATACCCAAGTACTTATAATACTTTAATATCTATTTGTCTGTATCCAATTTGATAACATTAGTATCTGATCAGTGAATCCCTAACTGTAACTGTTCATTGATCTTTGCTATATTTTGCAATACTGTAACAGTAGGTATGACATTATGTATGTTTTTACAATTCTGTGGTAGTCCCTGAAGCTGTGCTGACATAGTGTAGCTCTGATTTGCCAAACTACTGGGTTGTTCATGTTCGTGATCCATTATGGTTTCTACAGTCAGAGAATATTGTGACCCAGTGTGAATTTTGTGTTTTAGAAAACAATACAGCCTGACAAATAAGCAATAATAGTTTAAGCATATCATGGGTGATTATGGAGAAGTCTTGCGGTTGTTGTAATTTATATTAGTGTGGACTGTTTTCCTGTTGTGGTTCTGCCAAGCCTAATTATGTGCGATGTCTTATCTTAGCTGCAATATCCAACACCCTTAACAAATTACCAGAGCTTACCACTAGAAAAAGCTGGGCAAGTGTGCTCTATTTATCTGAGCAAAGTGAAGCGTGTCCAAACAGTGGCTTAATCACTCACAACAGGAACCAGGAAGAGAATGGACTGGGCTAAATCTTGTTTAGAAGTCCATGTGTAATTAAAATTTTCATGCATGGCATAAGTAGCAAAGATGCTGGTGAAGAAAGTGGCTGAAAACTGACTTTCACTCTTTCTACGGTTTGATCAGCGGCTGCTCCGTAATACTGACCACAGCAGCGTGGCTGTGTTGAAAGGAGTTTTTTTCAGAATTCTCCCAATTCTCCAGCACCATGGTGACTTTGAATCCAGGACGCTGAATGGTGGTCTCATCTTTGTTAATTATTTGGCACCAGTCGGCATGGATTTAAAAGTTGCATTGTGAGGAGTTGTGAGTGCTGAAGTTGGACAGAATGTGTTTTGTCTAAGCCTCCTAGATTGTTGGTCCAGGACTGACGGACACTCCGCTCAGGTGTGTGCTAAGCTGCCCATCACTGGCACAGCCTGCCAGGCCCACTGTTTATGTTTATGATGAGCAGAGGCATGTGCCAGTGGCCACCCGCTAAGAGAGCGTGGGAAGGGATTTTAGTAGCTTTGTGCTCCAAATCTCTTCTCGCTACTCACCAAGTGTAAATTACTGTGCACATGTTGTACCGTCTGCCTTTTTGTTAATGCATTATACTCAAATTTAGATTGTACGTGTCACGCTGCCAGGCCGGCATACGCGAACCGTAGAACGACATTTACACATTTATTAAACATAGATTTGGACACTTCAAACACTACACGCAATATGACATAAAAACACAACAGGGAACAATAACCAACAAACTGGACAGGGACAGGAGGGCTTAAATACATACACTGATTACACAGACTAACGACACACAGATGGGATCACTTATGACACGTGATGGGGAAACAGGTGATAGACATCACACAGACAAAAGTCAACATAAAGCATGTGGCACTCGTCTCCTTCGCGACCGCCACACGCAGTCACGTGCACCGCAGCGCAAGGCGGCGTGCGAGGGACAGTTTTCTTTTCATCACAGGAAGATTTGATACCCAAAAAGACAGAAAAACAAAATACAGACATTTACACACAAATAGATATATATATAGAGAGAGATACAGAGATCTTTCTTGTCAGTCCTTTTATGAATGTGTCTAGTTAGCCCTAGAGACAAACGCCCAATATTATAATAATAGCCTATAATGCTGTTGATAATTACTGTTCAGCCAGACCAATGGATCTTTCTTATTTGTTTAATTCACACAATGTCTCCTTTTTGCTTACTGAACAAGGCTGATAATTAGTGAATAACCAGAATTCACAGAATTACTGTACATGCCTACACTACCAGCAAAAAAGGTTTCTAAGGATAATTTATCGATTTTTGTCATTGATTCTCCACAAGCTCCAGAAACATGGCCTGATAAGAGGATGTTAAATTAATTGATCTAGACCTTCCTATCACACCATCCAAAGGAGGCTAATGATATACACCAGGCTGATCTCAATAGAAGTGATCACAAGATAATGTTTGAGAGAAGAGAAATGTTTGGCATGCTGAGACACGATTAGAGCTCCCTGCGGTTCCCGCTGCATGGATAATGATTGATGTGATTAATAAAGCTATTGTTGTGATGAAATCATGACCCTCAATGCTGTTGTGAGACAGAAATAGAGCAGTTGCTCTCACACACAGCCTCTCATGTAGAATCAAGAATTCTGTATTATGACAACCTGCCATTAGAAGACACAAGATCATGTTACACAATACCACTCTGAATTCGAAAATGGAGAGAAAATAAAAAAATTCAAGTTAAGACGTAACATCTATGCAAACCATCACTTCTATTACCCAAAAAGGTTTTCAGCATCCCATCAAAATGGAAAACGAGACATGAAACTCTAAACACTGAAAAGCAAATAGGTCCCACTTCACTGAGTAGCGTAATGGGTATGTGGAGTGGAAAGTGCATTCAATTATGTTTGCAATTTTCCTTGACATTTAAGTGGAAAAATCATGGCTCTCAGGAATTATCTGGGGCAGTTTTACACCTTGTGCACACCAAAGCACATGAAAGAATTGACAAATCCTGCCTTGATAAATTCTAATCACAATAAAAAAAAAACTACCATTGCTACCCTATGAAATGCTATTATGCCTTATGAATTTGTTCAGTGGTTCAGAATATTAAACTTCCCACAACCGTTTTCTGGAATTTTTGTATTTAATGAAGTTGGGGAAATCAAGCTTATTGTCAGCAAGGTGCAGAATAATTATTCAGTTCAATTGCATTCAGGTCTGCAGGTATCTTCAGTAGAGTGGCTTTTTTAATTGGGCAAGACCTCAAAAGTCATTTCATTTTTGGCCATCAGCTCTAGTAGAATTAGAGAGGTCAGATTTAATTACAATATTGATTTAGTTGAAGCCTTAAATAGAAATTGGGTTTTCTTTAATACATTCACAAACACAAAATAAGACAACATTTATTAATTTGTCACCCATTGGGTGAAAATAATTTAATGCTAATTTACCAATCCAAAAAAAGTAAAATCATACTGTTCATAAAATCATACAAATATTCAATTACTTGTTGTGATGTCACATCCCAAAGAGGAAAGCAGCTTATCAGCTATAACCATTAAAGTGTGCTAGGAAAAAATACAACAAATACATGAAAGAGAAAGAAAATTATTTTGTTGTATGTACACATGAGTATATATACAATGACAGTAAAGGCTTTTTTTTCAACATAAAGAAATAAAATCCTTTCTGACAGACATATATGTTGTTCAGTTTAGGTCTTCTTTTCTTTTCCCAAAGACACTAACCCTGCCTCTGACTCTAACCTTAATAGGTAACACTTTACTGTAGGGCAGTGTTCAGACATGACACTTACATAAGCCCTTCATGACAACTGACATAAACTGACATAAACATTTCTAAACACTTATTCCAATAGGTGTCAGTTGTCATAAAGGCAGCTTTTGTCAACTTAACTGACGCCTGTTGGAATAAGCGTTTATAAATGTTTGTCAGTTGTCATGAAGGTCTTATGTAGGCGTCATGTAGCCTTCTGAACACTGCCCTACCGTAAAGTGTTACCACATTTTCTTTTAATTGTGCAGTGATTTGATTCTGCTACGTGTCAAGAGATAATAAGAGGAAAGTAGAGGAGTTATTTGAAGTGTGTGTGTGTGTACGGATGTACATTTTACTCACGGGCAAGTAGAAGAGGTTTTCATTCAACACATTTATGCTTTCATTCCCCCGATTGACAGGACCGTAGGAATTGACTGGTTTAAAACACTGTGAAGAAGATAAATATTTGATTCATGAATGAGTAAAATTGTGGCACCGCTGTTGCAAATTCGTCTCCACAACACAAAATGTCATTTACCAGGTCGAACAAGGCAATGATGACGATAACCGTCGTAACGATAGTTGCTAGCGGCAGACGCACAAAAGGCCTCTTAACCACGGCCTCGGACACGGCTGGTAACCACTGGCAGGATTCTAACTTCTCCGGGAAGAGTTTCTAAAAAAAGAAGAGAGTGTGTAAATATATTACATACTACAACAGAATGAGCCACATGTCCGAGTGACGCAGTCAAATAGTAGGACACATAAAGGGCATTGGTAGGCCTAGAGATTTACTGGAACCATCTGTGTGTATTTGTGGTTAAGTGTGTGTGTATGTGTGTGTGTTTGAGAGGGGGAGTGAGACAGACACTGCAGCAAATGTCAGTCTGTTTTTAGTGGTCACAGTCATACCAGAAACAGTCTCCAGCCAATCAAAGGCAAGAATAGCCATGTCACATGACATTCTCCACATAACATACAGTCTGTATGTGCTAGCATCTATAAAACCTCCAAATGAGGTCCTCAAATGCACTCACATGCCTTACTACAGCGACACACTGCTATGCTTACGTTTAGGACTGTTTTTGTTGTTGTTATTATTTTTAAAAATAGGCGATTATCCTTATAGGAACCCCAAACCATCCGAATGTCATTATTCTAAATAAAGAGAGTAAATCAGCACACACACACCCACACAAGTGTGTTTAAAACCGGCAGGTGCCAGTCGTTAATAACCTGAATGTGACCGGCGAAACAGACAGCAAGGGTCAACAGCAACACGCACGCCAACAACGCAAACACCAATCCGAGCTGCGTACGCCTGAAAGAAAAGGCAGAGGAAAAACAGTGATCCACTAAAGTAAGTAAAGTAGAGCATCACAGTACAACATCACCGGAGTCATATTTTTATGTGGTCATTTAAATTCTGTGTGTGTGGGTGTTAGTATAACTCACTGTCTGGTGACAAGCATCTGAATGATGAAGATGCAAAGGAAGATGAAGGTGGCACAGCCGATGTAGTACTTAAAACTGGGCATTTCTATAGTCCTGTACTGAGAGACGCATAAATATGAACACTTGCATTTTCACATACACTCGAGTGCAAAAATGTGAGAAAATGAACAAGAAATTTTGTTTCTTAGGTTTTAGATATTCCTTACAGACTACCCCATTCGATATTGTGATGCAACCAAATGAGAGAGGACCAAGTCTAAACTCGGCATAATCATTTTATAACTTGGTGAGCCTACCACATGCTAAATGTGGCCCCTACACTTTTGCTGGTAGGGTTAGGGTTATGTGTCAAGAGATAAAAAGAGGAAAGAGTAATCTTCAAGTATGTTAATATTATATTTTCGTCATTTTATTAATCTGGGAAATGCTCGATATACATGGGTGCTATCATTATAAGGAAGATGTTTACCTGTTTCTCCAGGCCACGCTTAGTGAACCATAGCGTGAGGCCAGAGATCTCCTCTGACTTCACCCACTGCCTGCACACAGGAAACAAATGAATATATGCACAAATGTCAGATGTATTTTTGTTCCTGGTTGGTTAAGTGGTTTCTTTCACACAACTGAGTCTGAAGAAAGCAGAAAGCAGCCACTTGGTGTTTTCCCATGCACAGATGAAGCCTGGTTTCGATTTCACTCTTGATTATATACGTCTTTAAAAATTAAAAATAAAAACCTACTTGAACTTGAACTTGATGTCGTACCAGTCAGAAGTTTGGATCCAACTTGTTGAATGTATGGTTTTCATGATATTAAAGGAATAGTCCTGCATTTTTTTCAACCTAATCTCCATCTACCGCATTACCACTGAAAAAGGATTCCAAGATGGCGGCACGGTAGCACGCAGCGGCCACTGCGGGTCCAGAATATATGGTGCTTTTGTTACTTGTAACCTACTTGAACTTGAACAAGAATTGACACGTATCCCTGTACTCAGAAAAGAACAGAAAACCTGTTTACTTGAAATTCCTTTATAATGGATGTCTAAGGGCAGTTGTTGGGGCGTCAAAAAATGTTTATGTAAAAAAAACAGATGATTTTTGCAGGACGCTTTCATGAATTTTTCTTATTTGTAAGTTAATCTGTAAAATCTGTATAATTTGTCCTTTCAGCGACAGCTTTTGGTAAGACATTCTTTCATGTCTACCACTTCCTAAGACTTTTATTGTTAGAGTGCAACAGTTGTAGTTTTGAAGTAACGCTATATAGTCACGTATTTTAAAATATTTATTGACAACAACTGCCCTTAAGCTTCCATTATAAGCAAGTTTCAAGTCGACAGATTTTCCATTCATTTCTCAGTACAGGAAAATACGTCACAATTCTGGATTGCGATTAGGTTAAAAACACTGGAGTATTCCTTTAAAGACAGTTATATATAAAGACTTATGCTTGAAATTTGGGTCTAAGAAAAATATAAATAGTGACGTTGATGCCTGTGTATGATTTATTTATTTTTTGTCCTGAAACAAACCCTTCCCAACATTTGAAAGATCCCATGTTGTACTTTTAGTCACCTAACGCAAGTCTATCAAAACACTCGTTCCCTAACCTTTTTGGCTACATTACCCATGTGTCGCTTTATGAAGAATAAGGGCTCTGAATAAACGCATGTCATATATGGCACAGGAATGCATTCAGATACTAAATGTATTCGATCGGCTGGCTAGTTTTTGCCACTCACCCTAAAATGTATTAGATTTTATTTGCTGTTTTATTAATTAGATTGAAGCTGTTAATGAAAAGCTAAATAATTTCATGTGCAAGTCAAACTGTATATTCTAAATGATTTGAAATGCCCACTGCTACTAGAAATGTTGATCTTTCTGATTTACACCACAAGCCTCAGTTAAGTGACGCATTACTTGTTAGAGATTTGATTTGCTAAACACTTTTTTGGTCATTGCATAATTCCATATGTCCTATTTCACAGTTTTGAAGTCTGCATTGTTGTTCTAAAATGTGGAAAATAGTAGGGATCTACCAAAAAAGTCCAAAGAGGGATCGGTCCATCTTTAGAAAATAAAGAAAAGCCTTCTATGTCCGGGGTTATACTTGCCGTTAACTACGTTTACGTCTACGCAAGATGGCATCGCACATATCCTGCATTCATTTGGCACGTCGATTGTGCACGTCGCAAAAAATTAACGCAACGCATGCATATGGTGTAATACCAGCGTAAACGTCAGGGGCAGTATAGTGAAGCAACGCGCCGATCGGTAGGACGAGAGAAATATACTTTCCGTTGTCACGACCAGATTGGTTTAACGGCCTGATACACCGTCTACGTCGGCGCCGCTGTCTCTGCCGTTTTCTCATAATACACATTATCACAGCCTCCTCAACTCCCTCCATCTTCACTGTTTACCTCGTTGTGCAAAATCAGAGGAAGTGGTCGAAGAAGGTATTCCGGTTCTAGTCACACTGCAGGTATAACCCCAGCCTAAGAGACAGAAGCAGAGGAGGAGAGAAAGCAAGCAAGACTCACTTGCTGGAGCTCAGCTCATTGATGGTGGTGATCATCTCATTGTGCAGTTCCTCATCAAACTTGCTCTTCTGGGACTTATTCCTGCAGGAGGCATTAGTGAAGTTAGACACACGCACACACAAAGAGGGAGAGAGAGGGAAGAATGTGTACACAGCAGGGCTTGAATGGAGGAACAGTAGTCACAGCCGTTGTCATTACTGGTTAGGCCAAGCTGCCAGTGTGAGGAAGAGTACCAGGTAGTTGTGTGTGTGGGGTGTGTGTGGGATGTACGTGTGTGTGAATGCACGTTCACATGTGTAGGTGTGGCATGCAGGATGCCATGTGTTAGTTTAAACCCCTGAGGGAGCCAGCAACGTGCCCTGATGCAGCTTAGGAAGGAAAAGGGAGAGAAAATAGCCGTTTCCTTACACACCCTCACACACTCTCACACACTCTCACACACTCTCACACACTCTCACACACTCTCACACACTCTCACACACTCTCACAC